>PVLD010000862.1:141153-164061 GCA_004027595.1 Dinomys branickii | reverse complement strand
TGTCATGCTATTTACTTGCTGTTGGTTTCCTACTTTTGGTATCTGTTTAATTGCTTGCTCTGCTTGAGGATTCCTTTCTATTGTTGTTTTTGAGATGGTAGTCTCTTTTTTCTCTGTCTAGAATATCTTTTAGTACTTTGTGTAAGGTTGGTTTGGCACTCATGGAGCTCTTCAGTTGTACTTTGTTGTGAAAATATTTTATTTCTCCATTGAATTTGAAGGGTAGTTTTTCAGGATACATCGATTCGAGTTGGAAGCTGTTTTGTCTCAGAACCTGTAATACCTCATTCCAAGTTCTTCTCAATTGCATGGTTGTGTGGAGAAGTCTGCTGTGATTCTAATGGGCTTTCCTTTATAGATGATCTATTTCTTTTCTCTAATAGCTTTTAATATTCTGTTCTTTCACTGGATATCTGAGATCTTGATTATTATATGTCTGGGTGTGGTTTATTTTGGTTATGGCTAGTTGGATTTCTGTATGACTTATTTACCTGTACATCAGAATCTTTTTCCATGCTTGGGAAATTTTCTGCTGTTATTTCTGCAAATACTTTTTATGTCATTTGTGTTGCCTCCTGCTGTTTCATTGACTCCTATTACTTGGACATTATTTCTCTTTGCCTTGTCTTGCAGGTGTTGGATTGATTTTTCCTGGATCCTTGTTGATTTTAAGAGATCCTTCCTTTCATAATCGCTAGCTGCCATGCTGTCTTCAAGATCTGAAATTATATCTTCAGTTTCATTCAAGAGGTTTTGCAAGCTTTCAATGGAAATTTTTATTTCCTAGAAATCTCTTTGAGTCTGTTTCATGCGTTCTAATTCATTCCTAAATTGCTCATGTAATGTTTCCATCCATTGCCTATGTTCATCTATTTTTTTAATCTGTTTCTTCTCTAGATGTGTGGAGCATTTCTTGCATTATTATTGTCATTTCATTTTTTCCCTGAGAGATTATTTCTGATCTGATCTCTTCTGCCAGCTCAATCTTGCCTGATGGAGTTGTTTCTTTACTTTAGATGTGATCATTTCAGAGATGTCAGGTATGTGGCTTCCCAGTTCTCCTATGTCAGTGTCTCCTGGACTTGTTCTGGGTGGAGTTGAGTTCTCAGACTGCATTTTGCTCCTATGTCTTGTCATTTTGAATGCCAGATGAAAAGTGCTGAGCTACAGGCTACCCAGGCAGCTCACTGAAGGACTCTAGTGACCCTAGTTTACCTGAATATCAAACTTATCCCAAGATGGTAGCAGGCCATGGACCACTGGGCCCAGGATCCCCAGAAAATTGCTGGTGCATGGCTTAGAGCACAACTGTGATGGTGGGGGAATTCTGGCCTTCAGTACCGGGGTCTTCAGGCCGTGGATGGAAAGTGTACAGGCCTCAACCATGGATCTGATGGAGGCCAGACAGGGGCTGCTTCTCTGGGATCCTCTGGTAGCGGGTCAGGGGAGAGCAGGCCTCAGTTCTCAACCTAGAGGACCACAGAACCTGGGGCTGCTCTCATGCAGCAGACTTCACCCACTGAGAGTTCCACAGAGATGGGGCCACTTAGGGGCCTCTTCCTGGGGCCAAGCTCCTTCCCTATCCCAAAGAAGCTGCAGGGTTTCTCTTTTAACATTTAGTTATTTGATCGATTTTGATTTTAGTTTAGTAGTACATGGTAAGAAATATGGGTCTAGGTTCAATGTTCTACATATGCATAGCCAGTTTTCTCAGCATCATTTATTGGAGAGGCTATGTTTCCTGCAGTATATGTTTTTAGCCCCTTTGTCAAAGATCAGATAGCTAGATGTGCCTGGGATTGAAACAACATTGGTTTTTCATAATAATAACTCTTAATAAATAATAACTGAACCCATGGATTTATCATACTCTTCCTTATGCCCCACCTATGACTTGGTATGTCTCCTTCAAAATTCAGGTGTTGACATTTAATGACCAGTGTGATAGTAAAAGCCCCTCACCCCAGCAATAAGGCACCATAAAGGACCCCTCACTAGACAGCGAAAGAGCCAGATAGTTGCCAGCACTTTGATTTGAGAATTCCTGACCTCCTGAACTATAAGAAATGAATTTATTTATTTTATTTATTTATTTTTTTTTTCCCGGGACCGGGGATCAAACTCAGGGCCTTAGTGCTTAGCGGCAAGCACTTAGCCCACTGAGCTGTACCTCCAGCCCAAGAAATGAATTTATGTTCTTTATCAATGTGTGATATTTTGTTATACTAGCAACCCTTTTATGTATGTAAAATTTTGCAGACTACTGAACTTAATTTTTATTCACTATATTACATTTACTATTAAAAATCTTTAATATCCTCATGTATATTATTATTATTCATAAAATATGGTGAATATCCAAAGAATTCTATGGTTTGTTTTTTCACAGGCCATCTATCACTCTATTTAATTGCTACTGAAGCTCATCAATGCTATTTTTCTGTTAAATCCCACAAGGGCTGCTCCTATTGAGGGCTCCAATAGAGAAAGGGCCCTCAACTTTGAACCTTGCCCTAGTCCATCCACCTAACAGGCCCACAGTGAGAGAATAGCGTGTCACACTCTCTTCTAGAGCTAGGTCTAAAGAGTTCACATCCTCTAGGACCAAATCTCCTTTTCCCCACATGGCGACTTCTATAGAACCCTCTATGATCATCAAATGTTCATATAAACCCCATGACCTAGGACATTTCAACTGGTGAAACATAAACATAAGATCAACATGATCTATTTCTGCAGACTTATCAGGATTTTAATCCATAATTATAGGTCTTATCAATAGAATAAGAACAACATTCTTAGAAAGCTGAACTGCTCGTTGAATACTCTAAATTCTTTGATTTTTTTTGAGACAGGTCTCACTTTATTCTTTATTTTTATTTTTTTTATTTTAAAAGTATAAAAAACAAAAAAGATATTAACAAACAGACACAAAGGACCATAAGAATAGTACAATCGAATCTGTGTTACAGATAAGGTGACAGGGAATCAACAATGGTTGTTGCATTACATATTGATAACTTCTAAGTGTATATTCAGGAAAATAGATATAGACATGCAAAACTGATCAGACAATTAATCATCAACTATTCCTTACAATAAAGTGACCTAAGTCAGTAGTACAACTTCTTTTTAAAGTGTGAAAGCAAAAAGAACTACATCAACAACAACAGAAAAAGCAAGAAAAAAAAATGAAAGGCATTAACAAAGAGACACAAAGTAGCTCAATAACAGTATAATCAGAATTGAATTATAGACAAAGCAACAGAAAACCAACAATAGTTGTTGCACTGCATACTTATATCTTCAAAATGTATGCTCCGGAGAACACATATAGACATACAAGATTGATCAAACAACCAGTCATCAACTATTCCATACCATTAAGTGACATAAGACAATAGTAGAACCATGTTAGCCATCCTGCACATATGTATATACATACATACATACATATATACATATAAATGGCCTCTACCTCAATCTGATCAAAGCCATCTATGACAAACCAACAGCCAACATCATACTAAATGGACAAAAACTGAAAACTTTCACTTTAAAGTCAGGAACAAGACAAGGGTGTCCATTGTCACCACTCCTATTCAACATAGTTCTGGAAGCATTAGCCAGAGCAATTAGACAAGAGAGAGAAATAAAAGGAATAAGGATAGGAAAGGAAGAAGTCAAACTATCACTATTTGCAGATGACATGATACTATACATGGAGGACCCAAAAAACTCCACAAGAAAACTCCTGGAATTAATTGACAAATTCAGCAGCGTAGCTGGATACAAAGTCACTTTATAGTTCAGGCTGGACTTGAACTCACTATGTAGCCCAGGCTGGTCTTGAACTCATGCCAATCCTCCTGCCTCAGTCCCCCAAGTGCTGCATTTACAGATGTGCATCACCATGCCAGCTCAATTCTTTGATTTTTAAACACCTGTAGCTCCATCAGTTTTACCAGATACAAATGAATCAATGTTCTTGACTAGTAGTTAAAGCCAGTTTCTCTATCATGCTAGAAATATGGCCATTTCCTCCAGTTATCTATTGTCTATTTGTTCAATAAATGACCCTAACTTAGTGGCACTGAAATGACTTCTGATAGGTGAAGTGGCACATGTGCATAGTCCCAGCTATTTGGGAGGCTGAGGTCAATGGATCCCTTGAGCCTAGGAGTTTGAGGCAACATAGGGAGATTCTGTCTTAAACAAATAAAAAGCTTGCTATGCTTTCAGGTTCTGAAGATAAGGAATTCAGACAGGTTATATTATGTTTAGTGCATTTCTACTCTGTGATGTCAGGGGCCTTGTTGGGAATTCAAAAGGCTGTATCTTGAATGGCTGTGGGGTGGGATCATCTGGAGGCTTTTTATTTTCATGCCTGGTACCAGGGCTGAAATGTGTTTAAGGCTGGGCTCAGAAGGGGGACTGTTAACTGAGCACTGAGAGTTGACTTTCCTTGGCCTGTAGGCTGAGTTCCCAGGGGAGTATACAATGACGGAACTTGGGTAGGGTGTGTGCTATGCGAAAACTGGGGGAAGCTGCACGGCCTTGTAAAAACTAACTCTGGAAATCACATGGCTTCACTTCTGCTATATTCTAGTGGCTGAACCCTAAGCCTTACTGATCCACAGATAGAGATCACCTCTCCCCAATACTTAATTTTGGTGCTGGGGATTGAACCTTCCCACTGAGCTACATTCCCAGGCCTTTTTGTTTTTTAGTTTTGGAACAGGGTCTCACTAAGTCACTAAATTGCCTGGTCTGGGCTCAAATTTGTGATTCTCCTGCTTCAGCCTCCCAGAATGCTAGCTAGCATTACAAAAAATCATAATGGAGGGTGTTTTCTTAGAAAAGTTCTGGGTTGGGCTATGAGGTCTGGACTTCCCGGCCATGGTTTTGTAGCAAACCGCTATACTAGGCACCAACAGCCCAGACCAAGGTGAAAGTGGAGTCACTTGTGCTCTCTGCCACCTTAGTTAATTTGAACAATGAGGTGTGTGGGGTCAAGTGCCCAATAAAGTGAGTCTCAATTGGTAAATGAAGTTCCCTCTGTCCCAGCCCTTACATCACACAGGTAACGAGGCAAACCGGTGCAAACCAGTCAGTTATTGTTCTATTCTTCTATCTCCTTGTACCCATGGGACAAGGAAAGTAACTTTGTAATGATCAATTTGGTTTTTGTTGTTTTGTTTCTATTTTCTTCATCCTTTTTCTCATTGTTTAACCTCTTCTGTTTGGCTCATTGTAACATTTATTCTGTTTTATGGAATGAAGCATGCCTTATTCTGTATTAGAAAAAAAAGTCAGTTAAGATCTTTATGAAAGATGAAGCCTGGGTTCAATTCCCAGCCTCAACCAACCTATCAACCCCCTCCAAAAACCACTTAAACTAAATTGTAGTTTTGTCATTTGACAATGAGTAACAAGATGAAATGAGTTGAGATAAAAAAAAATCGAGAGAGTCTTGGAGAAATCTTTGCAGGGCAAGACAATTTCTAGGGATTGATTGTGCAACAGTGTGAATGTACTTAACACTGTGGAACTGGCACCTTCCCATCCTTCTATCCTTTCCCTCCCCTCCCCTCCCCTCCCCTCCCCTCCCCTTCCCTTCCCTTCCCTTCCCTTCCCTTTCCTTCCCTGCTCTTCCCTTCCCTTCCCTTTCCTTCCCTGCTCTTCCCTTCCCTTTCCAGGGATGGGAGCCAAAATCTCACACACACTAGGCAAATGCTGTGTCATTGAGCTGTATCTCTAGTCCTGAACTGTACACTTAAAAATGGTCAGAATGGTATATTTTAGGTTGTCCTTTCCTGGTTTGCATTTACTATGTCTATCAGATTTGATATCAGAGGTATGATGGCATTTTAAAAGGAAATAGCTCATAAATTTAAAAAAAAAACTGTTAGGACACTTCCATATAGCTTAATCACTGCATGTACTTGTTTCTGTTTGTTTTTTTTTTATCTTGAGATAGGATCTGGCTATGTTGCCCAGGCAGATCTTAAATTCATGGGCTCAAGTAAACCTCCCACCTGTTTCAGTCCCCTGAGCAATTGGGACTGTAGGTGCACTATGCCTGGCTTTGTATCTACTTTTGAAGAAACATTCGCACCACTCTCTGGACTCCTAGCTCTCATTGCTAAATGCCTTACACATTACCTGTCCCACCTTGCTACAGCCTGCAGTCCTTCCTGCTGGACCCTTACCATCACCACGGCTCCCCATTTCAAATCCTTTCCAGTGCTGGGACAGAGTAATTTATTAGCAATGCTACATCTGATGATGGCAAAGGAGTAGTTTTTCTGGGGAAGGGAAGAATGACTGTAAACTCTGTACCCAGACACCTCTCTCCTCATCCTCCCCTCCTGCCTCCAAAGATCCAGTAAGTTTCTAGCTCTTTGCCTCCCCCAGAGAGCTCCCCCCTACTTGGGAAGGCTTTTGATGTCTGGTTGCTTATTGGCTTTGTGTTCCCTTTTGTTCCTACTCTCACTGTCACCTCCAATCTCACCACTGTATTTCCCTGCTAGGTACTTCCCTACTGGGGAGGGGGCTGCGATGGAGAGTTTAGGAAAGAGTTTATTAATTATGACCCCCCCCCCCCGTTGTCTGTAGAAACCTTTAGGCAGCCACAAAATGGGTGTGTCCCTGCTCAGTGATAGGAAGCGATAATGACATTTTACAGCCACCGCCCTGGAACATGCTGCTTGCCAGCTCTCTGCTCCACTGCAAAGAGCCTTTCAGCTGGAATGCAAGGAACAATCTTACCCCAGACAGTCTTTTCTCTATTCTCCAATATTCACTTTAAAACATAGATCTAATTATACCTGTCTCCTCTTTATGCCCCTATCAAGGAAAAAAAGATTAAAATCATTACCTTGAGCTCATAGCCCTGTGGAGTCAACATCTGTCCAGCCTTCCTGCCGAAGTTGCCATTCTTTTGGCCTTTCAGTTTCTCAGTGTTCCAAATTTCTCTTGGGCCTGTGTATCAAACCTGCTCAGCAGACTGGCTACCTGCACCCCACTTCCTTAGACTGACCCCCTAACGCACACATAAGTCTCTTCCTGTGGCCTGAGGATCTCCTACCCATTTTTAAGTATTGGACATCAGTTCATATTTTCAGAGATGCTTCCTTCCAAGAACCCAGACAGAGTCCCTGTTAGACACCTAGAATTTAGTGTGCCTAGTTTTAGAGCACTTGACACTACTTTTGGTTAATTATTTGTATAATCACAAGTTTACATTTATCTTCCCTGGTAAGATAGTAAGCAGCTGGGTGTGGCCATGCACACCTGTAACCCCAACATTCTTCGAGGCTGAGACAGGAGTCCTGTCCCAGCCTGGGCAACATCATGACTTAGACTTTCACAAAATAAAAACGAAAGGAAAAGGGCTGTAGATACAGCTCAGTGAAAAGGCCCTAGGTCCAATTGCAAGTACAAAAAAGAGAATGTCAACATTATAAAAGCCAAGACTATGTGCCTATCTTACTTAAAATTCTATGTCCTGTGCTTAGCACAAGATTCCACAGAGTAAAGATTCAAAGTAAATTTCTGAATCAACATAGAAAAGCAAAGGGAAGATGGGGGTCTTTTTTTTTTAACATCACCCTGGATTCAAAGTTGAGGAGGATCATAACACATCTTATTTTTCCCTGAAGTTCGTAAATTCTAAGCCAATACTGGAGTCAGAAAGATGGAGATGACTTTACTGTCATCACCAAAGGGAAATGGTATGAGAAGTAACTACCATTTGCTACTAAATACTTGGGGCATCTTAGAGATATCTTTGATTCCAGTCTTGAGCAAAATGAGTTTGAAACAGTGTCACTGCAGAAATGAGGAGTATTAGAAGACCAATGGGGATATAGCCAAAGGACACATGAGCTAGTTTCAGAACAAAAAATGATAGTACTGCATCATAATGCATTAAATACACTGGTAACCCAGGAATAATCAGGATATTCAGAAAACATGCATTTGAGTCCAGGGAAGGAAAGCTCTCCATAACAGAAGAACACCTGCCTAAAAACACAGAAGCAAGCATTGGAAAGTCAGTATTTACAACCACCACTGAACTCATTAATTCATGTTAGTATTAGAAAACAATCATTGGATGAAAATTCATTGGCGAACAAGATACTTACATGCCCTCACACTGTCACTCTGTTACCCAGTTCTGAATAAAGAAAAAGAAATGTCTTACAATAGAGAGACATGAGGGGCACCACTCTAACCAATGGATTAAATTTAACATCAGACATAAATGACCAGACTGACACTGTGCTCTTCCTGATGTAATGTGGATGGAAGTATATCTATCATTAGCATAGTGTTCTTGCTGAGTGTTTCACATGCATCTAATTATAAGAAAAGTCATTATGAGTTATTCTGTGATACAGAGTTGGAATTTTTCAATTTGTTAAAGTCTGGTGTGACTGTTGGTCTTGATGTGTCAGTTTGAATGGAGTAAGAAGTGTCTAGTAGATTAGTAAACCCCGGTTCTGGGTGTGGCCATGGCTGACTGGCATGTAGGCCAGCAAAGTGAGAGGGGAAGACTTGTCCGCACTGTGGCTTGTACTAACAGAGAAGCTGGTAGCCTGAAGGGAATAAAAGGGGAAAGAAGAAAGAGGGGTGCCTGCTGTGAGGCATTCCCATTTTCTTTCTGCTGCTGTCACTTTTGGACCTTGATCTCCAGGACTCTGGTTTCTCCAGCCTTGCAGTGCAGGCTCAGATCAACAACTCTCCAGGGAGCTTCCCGGCCCCCAGTCTCAGACTGGAGCTGCATCCTTGATCCCTCTTGTTCTGAAGCTCCTGGATTCTGGGACCGAGCATTACCAGATCCGCCAGCTGTCCAGCGTGCAGACAGCCACTGTGCACTTTCACAACTGCAAGCTATCTAATCAATCTACTTGCTCAATTACACATACATTTTCTGTATGTCCTGTTCCTCTGGAGAACCCATCTACATCTAGTGGAAGGGAGGGAGATCACTCAAGATTAGAGAGAGTAAAGCACCAAGAAAAACAAATGCAGGGTGTCGTTTTTGCAATAGCTATAAGGGAAACTTTGAGGTAAATTGGAAAAATTTAAGTGAGACCGTATGTTAGGTCTAGGTATTATTATTGATGTTATTTTGTTGGTTTTCAGTGCTGGGGATTAAATCCAAGGTCTGAGCATGTTAAGCAAGTGCTCAACCACTGAGCCACACCTTTAGCCTTAAGTAATATTATTGTACCAATGCTAAACTATAAATATAAAAATGGCATTATCTTTAAGCAGTAAGGTGCTTAGGAAATACCTGTTGAGACACCATTTCAGCCAAATCAAAAACTAAACCAAAAAACCAGAGGAAGTAGTATGTGCATGGGAAGGAGAAGAGAGAGAAAGTCTTATGGGATTATTCTTTGAACTTTTTTGTAGGTTTGGGTTTTTTCTAAATTAAAAAATCGGGCAATTATTTCTGCAAACATTCACTGCTTAAAAGTAAAGAGCCACTGGGATGAGGGAAAAGAGAAAAGAAAGAAGGGGAAAACTATGTGTATATGTATATACAGGAGAGCTAACATAGTTGTACTACTGACTTCTATCACTTTCTTGAAAGGAACAGTTAATGATTAATTATTTGATCAATCTTGCATGTCTATATTTGTTTTCCAAACTTCCACTTTGAAGTTATCAATATGTAATACAGCAACCATTGTTAATTTCCTGTCACTTGTCTGTCTTTTGCTTGCATTTTCTTGTACTATTTTGTAAACAGCTGTCTGTTTGTTAATATGCTTTCATTCTTTTATTTAAAAAAAAGGAATGTAAAAAGTTGCGCAAGTGTTAGGAGATGCCTTTAGATCTATGCTTAAGTCTTTTGAGACTTCCTCTTACCTAAATTAAACAAATTGACGTTGTCATAGTCAGGCTTGGACAGCAGAACACTTCCCTCACTTTCTGGTTCTTCTGCTTCTTGCACAATCGTATGCATATGAAATTTATGGCTCAGAGTCTTGGAACAGGAACGGTAGGCTCTCCAGGGAGGAAGATCTCCCTGAGGAGCCAGAAGGCTCTGAGCCTTGGTTTTACCTCCTAAATTCCCTATTTAGAAAAGTTACAGGGCCAGAAATATCCCTTTAGGACACCAGTTCTCAAACTAGATTGTATATCAGAATTGCTCGTGGATTCGAGGCACCCCAGGATAAATAAGTCATGCTCCAGAATAATTAGATCACAGCCTCTGGAAGTGGAAGGCAGGCATGAGTAGGTATGAAACTCGCCAGGTAATTTCAATGCGCAAATTTGAGGACCACTGCTCTAAAGAAGTTTCTCCATGTGTAAATTTGAATGAGAGAGGAATAAGTATTCTCCACATGAGGGCAAGGAAGAAAAACGACACATCTGGAGCCCTCACATTCAACAAGAAAAATGTCGTTCAGGGCTCATGTGACAGCAAGCCCTCAGCCTTCCATTCATGCGGTCCCTACTCTTGGCTGCAGGGATGACCTACAGTCGCACATAGTAGGGAGGATTTCTAACAGGTGGTGCTGGGGGAGAAGTTGCAGAGCTCTCTGACTTGCCCTGGCCAAAGGAGAATGCAAAACGGTTCAGTGTAGTAGTCATAGTCAATCACAATACCAGCAGCTCAGTAGACTTCTTGTTGGGGGTGTTGGGAATCTTTCTGTACCAGCTAATATTTCCAGATGATATAGAAAGCATGTGTTCTAAGTTCAAAAAAGTACTAACAAATGAATGTTGGGAATGCAACACCTTGGTCTCTGGATTTTTTTCTGCTCCACTAGCTTGTCTGTCTGTCTGTCTTTATACTAACACCAAACTCCCTTGATGACCTAGTTTTATAATAAACCTTGAGATCTGATTCTGTTAGTCTCCCAACTTCATCCTTTTCAAGGTTGCTTTGGCGATTCTAGGTCTTTTGCATTTCCTTATAAATTTTTATGTTAGCTTATCATTTTCTAAGAAAGCCTGATTAGATTTTGACTGAAATTACATGGAAGCAATAAACCAATTTTTGGAGGAATGACATCTTTTTTACATGAGTCTCCTAGTACATGGACATTAGGTATCTTCTTTATTTTTGTCTTAAAATTTTTCTCAGCAGTGTTTTATAATTTCAGTGTATAGATCTTATACATCTTTCATAATTTTTATCAATAGATATTGTTGTTTTGATACTATTGAAACTGACATTTTGAAAATTCAGTTTCTGATTGTTCATTGGTAGTACCTGAAGTACAATTGATTTATGTGTAATCTTACATCCAGCAGTGTTGTAAAACTTCATTAGTTCTAGTTGCTATTTTATAGACATCATAAGATTCTTACATAGGCATGTTGTCTACACACAAAGACAACTTTATTTCCAATCGGAAAAGCAATTAGTGTTTTCCTGCCCGGGGTGGACCCTTGACTACAATGTTGGCTAGAAATAGAGACATAGCTCTGTGGCAGAGCATGTGCTTAGCACACATAGGCTCTGGGTTCTATCATATCATAAAAAAGAAAAAAGACAAAACTTATGAAAACAGATATCTTTGCCTTGATGTTGATCTTAGAAAACATTGATATTTTGTCATTAATTAGGATTTTAACTGTAGAATTTTCATAAATTCTAATTACAGTGATACCTCATTTCCTAAACATCTCCAAGCTTGAACTTTGTACCGCAAAGTCTGAAATAAATCTGCTCAGTGTTCACAACTCCACTCAAGGGTCGAATAGAGAATCTGACTTGAAAAAACATCTACAGGTTGAGAGCAGTCACATGTTGCCTCTGGCTGCAGACACAAAGGGGTGAGCTTCAGTCTAAGCATTGTTCTTACCCATGCAACACCTAATGCCCGTGTGAGTGTGTTAAAACAGGCAGTAGAACAGCCACTGTTAATTCCTATCATTTTGTTCTGAAACCCTGTATCATTTACGATTGTTGCTTTGTTTTGCTTTTGTCTATGTTGTTGGCATTTTGCTATTGTTCTTTTTTTATTATTCTCTTTTTAAAAAGTGTCACTGAGCTTTTTTTCCCTATTTGCATAAAATACTGTAACAATGGCTCCAAAGAAAGTTAGTGACACCACAAGTAAAGCAAAGAGGAAAACTGTGAGAACCACAATAGAGTAAAAGAAAGACATTGTTGGGAAATTTGTTAAAGTCATGGAAAAATGAATTTATATGTGTAATTTCTGGGTCTTAGATTATTTGGTTTTCCATTACTTCTTATGGGAAAAATCTGTTCAGTTTGCAAACTTTTTGTTGTTCAAACATGAATTTGAAACAAACTTGAGTTCAACCACCATTGTACTGTATTAGGTCAAGGAAACTCCTGTCTACTCCCAAGTTCGTTGAAGGTATTTTTCTTTAATTGTTGTTTCCAGCTCTATTTTGTCAGTCAAGAGTGGATCTTGAATTTTATCACATTTTACCTCCAACTTTGCTTTTGAAACTTTTTAAAATAGCATTTGCGGGCTGGGGATATAGCTCAGTGGAATAAGCGCTTGCCTAGCAAGCGCAGGGTCCTGAGTTCGATCCCCAGTACCACAAAAAAAAAAATAGCATTTGCAAACGTAGTGAGTGTAGACAGCATAGTAATAATGATCCCTCATGTGCCCGTCACTCAGCCTCAACAGTTATCAGTTCATCAGCAATCTCGTTTCATTTCTGTCCCCACACACATCCTTTCGCTCGTATTACTTCTAAGCATATCTTAGATATTATGTCATTTAAAGCACATTCTCAAAATATGTATCTACAACAATGCTTCCTAGCGTGTGGTCCATAGAACTTTAGCTTCGCAATCGCCTGGAAACTTGTTAGACATGGAAATCTCAGAACCCAAGAAGGTACCTTCTGCATCAGAAACTCTGGGATTAGGGTCTGATAAGTTGTCTTAAGTCCTCAAGATGATTCGGATGTGTGCTGAAGACCTAGAGCCACTGCCCTAAAAGGTTAAGAGGTCTTTTGACAAGCGGCTATTATACAATTATCACACTGAAAATTTTGAACTATAACTTCATATTATACTGAAATATCTATTTAGTATTCCAGCTTTCAATTGTCTCATAATTGTTTTGAACATTTTTTAGTTTTAAAAATAATTTTTATAATTCACTGACTCCTGATCCAAATAAGGTCCACATCCTTGTTAACTTAATTCTTTTTTTTATGAATTGTATTATTATCTTTTATTGTAAAGAGAAAAGAATGAAAACAAAATAACAAAAACAAAGCCAAAAACTATAAAAACAATACAAAAACATCTTCGAAAGAAGATGATAGGAAATCAACAACGGTTCCCTGGTACCATCTGCCCTCCTTCTTCCTCACTATTGGAAATGCTCTTTTTCTTGCTGTTTTTTGGTAGGTAGCGTTGTAGTCCTTGTCTCTTTAAAAGCTCATGGTCCAAGCTTGGTTCTGCTGCCTGGCCTGCACCAGTTTGGAGAGCTGGTCTTCATTAACACACCTTTACCTTGCTGCTTCTGGTAACTTCAACTTGAAGCACAGAAGAACAGGCAGGAGCCACTGTCCCCTAGGGTGACACTGTCTCCACTGTTTCTATGTCTCTAGGACACTTCCTGGCAGGGCCTGTAGAACTCCCCCGGTCCTCAGCTTGCCTTAACCCTGGCACCTCTCTGGTCTCCTGAAATGAGCTACTTCCAGGACATCTGGAGTCACTCACTGAGAAGTTTGAGACAGGTTTGAGAGCAACTTGTGAACTCTGCAGAAGTGCACTTTTCTAGTGCTTCGTTGGAACTGCAGTCAGATATCTGCTCTGTCCGTTAATTCCAGGAGCAAGCTAGCCGGAGAGTCTGCAGAGAAAGCTGGATGAGAAAAAGCAGTCAAACAGGTTTCAGTGTCTAGAAAGTCTCTCTTTAGTTTTAAGTAAAATGAGGAAACCAACGAATGGTATGTCTAGTCAAGGCTAAAACTGATGTTTCCTGCCTAAGTAAAGCCCCTCTGTGCTCTCTTCCTCCACTTCTACACTTGATGTTAGCCAAAAGGCTGAGAAGCCATCTTCCTCCGCTTTTCGAAGTTGGTTTTGAGTTACAATTCAGATGAACTAAATTCCTGGTGATTTGTGACTTGAGACCTGTTTCTTCTTTGGTCTAGGGTAAACACTCTCTTGCTTCTCTTTTTGCTTACATAGTAAAAGGTGTGTGTGTGTGTGTGTGTGTGTCTGTGTGTGTGTGTGTGTGTGTGTGTGTGTGTGTGTGTGTTATTCCTCAGGAGAGGTTTTCTTAGGTGCTGATCACGCTTGTTGTCTGCACTTGGATAGATGGATTTAGGGTTCAGGGTGCTCCAATTATACTATGGAACTGGTGGTGCTGTGCTTGTTTATTTATTTATTGTACTAGGGACTGAACTAAGAGATGATCAACTACTGGACTGTATCCTCAGACCTTTTTAAAAAACATAAACAAGAACTTTTTTTTTTTTTGGTGGTACTGGAGATTGAACTCAGGACCCTGTGCTTGCGAGGCAGGCACTTATTCCACTGAGCTATATCCCCAACTCTAAACAAGAATTTTGAAACAGTGTCTTATTAAATCGTCCAGACTGACCTCAACTTTTGATCTTCCTACCTCAGTCTCCCAAGTGACTAGGGTTACAGCAGGGTTTTGTTTCCTGATCTGGATGTTGGTTACAAGGATGTGTTCAGTTCATGAAAATTCACTGAATTATATACAGGTGATCTGTGTACTTTCCCCTCTACAGTTGTATACTGCATGATGATGTTTCAGGCAGTGACAGACCACATACACTGTACCACGGTAATTATAATCCTATAAGATTATGAAGGAGCTGAAATATTCTTATTGCCTAGTGACACACTTACCACTGTGATTATGTTACAATTGACTCCAGTATTCGGTACAGTATTGTGCTGTACAGATTTTCTCCTAGGAGTGATAGATAGGCTGTGCCATATAGCCTGGATGTGTAGCAGTCTGTTCCATCTTGGTTTTTGGAAATATTCTGTCAGGTTCACACAGTGACAAAATTGCTTACTATTTCCCTGTAGCTAAGCAATGTGTGCTGATACGTTATAATCTAATAAAAACTGAACCTAATAACAAATGTACTTTGCTTAGGGATGTTTACAGCGGTATAC
Organism: Dinomys branickii; assembly: GCA_004027595.1. NCBI lineage: Eukaryota > Metazoa > Chordata > Mammalia > Rodentia > Dinomyidae > Dinomys > Dinomys branickii. The sequence continues at coordinate 148,943 of PVLD010000862.1, read as the reverse complement.
TTGGGTGGGAACAGGGACTATAGGGGAAATTGTGGTCCTAAAACTGTTCAAAAAAGTCTTTTTAAAATGTATATTATTTTTACCAGAGAATGTCTATCAGATTCAGTGTTTTATACAGTTAAGTAATAAACAAGTATTTGAATTGTTAATGAAATGTTTGAATATTATCAAAAGGAAGGAAAGCAAAAAGAGGCAGGAGGGAGTGAAAAAGGAAGTTAAGAAGAAAGGAAAGAAGGAAGGAAGGTACAAAGGAAAAGAAATGCATGTTAGGAACAAACAAAATTAAAATATCTCATGTAAGGCCATCATTCTAAAGACAGAAGCGTAAAGCCATTTTTTGTTTTTTTTTAATATATCCAAGCAAGTGTCAGTAACTTGGCTCTGGAAGGAAATAAGAGTGGCAGTGTTGGTAGCAAACATAATGGCCATTGTTGCCTTTGTTAGGCCTTCAAGACAGCCCGACACACGGAGGCTCTACCGAACCCGGCTGACAGACCTTCCTTGTTCTCCAACTGCTTTTGTCTCACAATCTCAGCTTCACCCTGTTTCTGGCTCCCTGATTCTGACTGCCTTATTCCCCTTCTAGTTCTGAGCTTCTGTGTTTGTGGTCTGTGGGCCCAAGCGCCTGGGGATTTCTTCCAGGGTCCTGTTGTTGCCAGGAATAGGAAAGGCTCAGTTCACCGTCTTGCCCAACAGGAAGCAAGCCCTCCTCTGGGTGCCCTGCTGCTTAACACAATGGCTGTGGTAGAGTTTAACAACAGTTCTATACAGCTCGGTCAGGACGGTGAATGTTTTGGTTTAAGAAAGGGGACGTTGCAGAGGTCCACTGGGGTTTTTTCCCCCTATTCTTTTTCTGTTAAAGTCCTCGTTTATCTGTAGGGCTTCAATTTCTCTAGCTGTACTCTTACCTCTTGGTCTACTATTTTCAACCACAAGTCACCTTTATTTGTATGTTTCACTGTCAGTCAAAGGCTTCATGTCCAAATGTAACTGGCACTCAAAACAGAACTTTAAAGTTTTAGTGTTTGTTTTGTTTTGTTTTAGAGACAAGTGGCTTCTGGAAGCCTAAGGCATAAACAATATACTCCACCTCTTTTTAGCCCAGATGAGTTAAACAAAACATGCAGATGCTGGCATCTGGAAGTCTGGAACCCAGTTTCCTTTTTGTAAGAAAGGGGACAATAAACCGAAAACGGCTAAAAGTCATTTGCAATGACCAGATCAGGATATTTATCATATGTAATATGTAAGTTGAGAACCTTCACATTCTTTTCCATAGCTGGTTTGAAATGTAGAGTTAACTATTAACTGTTGTTACCCTTCCATGCTGCAGAACATTAGAACTATTTTCCTGCCTCTAAGGGTACCCTATTATCCATTTCTATTTATCTTTTCTTCCTCCTAGCTTCCTAATTGCCAGTGACCTCTATTCTACTCTCTGCTTCTGTGATAAACTTTTTAAGCTTCCACAAATGGCTGAGAGCATATGGTATTTTCCCTTCTGTGCCTGCTGATTGCACTTGACATTAGGTCCTCTAGTTCTATGCATGTTGCTGCAAATGATGAGATTTTATCGTTTTTATGGTTGATTGTTATTCTATTACATGCATATACCACTGCACCAGTTAGGGCAGAGTTTCAACTTGATGGCTTTGGGAGCCACCCTGGGGACTGGTGGAGCACACTTCCAGGGTTGTCTGGGTGGGGAATGGAGGTGTGGTCTTTGGGTCTATGTGTGGTCCCTTTCCCTGGTCTGCTTCCCAGGACCACGAACTAAGCAGCTTTGCTTTACCATGCCCTTCTTCCATCACATCCTTGCCTTGGAACCAGTCTATCATGGACTGAATCTGAGCAAAGTAAACTCTTCTTCTTTAAGCTGTGGATGTTCATATTGTGTCTCAGTGGAGACAAAGCTAATACAATCACATTTTCTCTCTTCCTTTCCCAACTCCCCTCTTTTCCTTTTGGTTTTTTTTTTTTTTTTGGTGCTGGGCATTGAGAATGCTAAGCTATGATCTAGTGCTAAGCTATACTCCCAGCCTACGTCATATTTTCTTTATCTATTCATCCACTGGTGGAAGCTTAGGTTGATTTTATGTCTTGGCTACTATGAATAGCTCTCCAATATACATGGGGGTACACATCTCTTTTACATCTTGATTTCACTTCCTCTGGACATGTATCCAGTTGTGAGACTGCTAGAGCATACAGCTATTTCTAATTTTCTCCTCTGTCCTCTTCTTTCTCTTCTCTTCTTTTTCCTCTGTTTCCTTCTTTCTCTCCTGCTACTCTCCCTCATCTTCCTTCCCTTTTCTCCCCACTCCCCTCAAAACAGGGTCTTTCTGTGTTACTCAGGCTGGTCTTGAACTTGTGTGTTTAAGTGGTCCTCCTGCCTCAGCCTCCCACATAGCTGGGACTGCAGGTGTGTACTATCATGTCTGGCCTATTTCTAGCTTTTTTGAGGAACTTCTTTTATTACTTTCCATAGTGGCTGTACTAACTTCCATCCCACCAGCACTATATGCGAGTTGCCCTCTTCTTGCTGACTTCCTAGCATTACTTCTTGTATTTTTGATAACTGCCATTCTGAGGTGAAGTGATGTCTCTCTGTGCTTTTCACTTATATATCCCTGATGATTAGTGATAGTGAACATTTTTTTCATTATATTTATTGGCTACTTGTATATTTTCTTTTAAGAAGTATCTATGTAGATCATTTGTTAATTTTCAATTGCATTACTTGCCTTTCACTTTGGTTGCTGTTAGCTTTTTTCCCACTGTTGAGTCTCTACACATTCTAGCCATTAACTCCTCGTCAGATGGATACTTTGCAAATATTTTCTCCTGTTCTATAGTTTGTCTCTTAACTCTGATTTTTTTCCTGTAAGGGTATTTTTGATAAGTTTAACATTTAAATTAATAGATTGAATAAAGCAGATTGTGCTCCCCAACATAGATAGGCCTTGTCTTAGTTATTTTTCTCTCATGGCTGAGACAAAATACCCAACACCCAAAGTTAAAGGGGGAAAGGTTTATTCAGCTCACGGTGCATAGAGGTTTTTCAGTCCATAATCATCTGGCTCTAAGCAGGGTGGTATGGCAGATGGGCGTCACAGAGGAGAAACAGCTCATGGTGGCAGAGACAGCAAGGGAAACAAGCAAGGGAAGGCAAGAGGCGAGCCTCTTTCTGCCCCCTTAGTCTTGACCAGACTGCTGGGATTAGGGCAGCTCCAATCCAGTCAGATGATCCATCAATCACCTACCCTTAGTCCCAGCACCCATAATCCCAGCACTGCCCTAGGAATCATTCACAAACTCTAAATTCAGCTGCCTCCCCAAAAGCCCCACCTAAAAGTGCATGAGGCTTTGGGGGGACATTTAGATATAAACCATAAGAGGCCTCATTCAAGGCCTAGGTGAAACAGAAGGCCGACCCTCCCTGGGTAAGGGGGAATGCTCCCTAGCTGGCTGCCTTTAAGCCGGCATACTGGGTTTTTTCCTGTCTTTGGATTTAAACTGATACAGAGCTCTTCCTAGTCTTGAACTTGTTGCCATTTTGACTGGACTAATACCACCTGCCTTGGTTCTTAGGCTTTTGGACTTCAAATGCAACTACATCATGAGCTTCCTTGGGTTTTCAGTTTTCCAGATACAGATCGTGGATGGGACTTTTAGGGTTGTTTTTTATAATCTCTCTCTCTCTCTCTCCCTCTCTCGGTCAGTGTGCCTGTCTGTCTCTTTCTCTCTCTCTCATCATCAAATCAGCATCTCCCCTCCATCACCCTCTCCCTTCACTCTTCCGCTTTTCTTTCCAGCACTGATACGTCATATACATTTTGATGCACTGTAGTTGGCTTACCTCTTCTACTATGGCTGCAAGAGGGACCTTGTGTTGTCTAATGCATTATCCCACTGAGAAGAGCAGTACCTGGCACAAAGGCAGTGCTCACACCGTACAGGCTGAATCAGGGACTGAATCCTCTATTGCTTCATGACATTTATTTTTTTTTAATGCTGAAGTAAAATTATTATTTAGTAGTTTCAACTACAGTAACAAATATTTCAGTTTTATATTTTCCATGTCTTTATCCTGTCTTCTTTACTCATAGCTCTTTCCCCACATGATGTGCCTACTGGTGAATAAAGTAACAGAAATTCCAGGGGAGCATTTCCAAGTGGAATACTAGCAAGTGCAGACCAATGGCAGCAGAGGACAACTCGCAGTTTACAAACTTTTAAGAACCTCCGTGGATGGGCCTTTCTTGGTAGTTTAAATGCTGAGAACTACAGTGGAATGACACTGCAGTGCGGTTTGACGAGCTCACATCTAATGTAAGCAGTGAGTGACATGGGTTTCAGCTGAGTTGTTCTTTCAAAATAACCTATCTAACCAGCTGGGAGAGCTAAGGTGGCAGCAGGCAGAGTGTGACAGTCAGTAATACTGTGGGAGTGAACGCGGTTCTCAGACACTCCCTGCTCAGTGTGATTGGGCAACACAACTTATAACTCAACAGTGCATTTGAGGCCAACTGCTTTCTTCACCACAGCATGAAATTTCCTAGTGTCAGTGACAAGTAAGCCACGATGATGAAACGGCCACTTCTCAGTGTACTAATACTTACCCTACAACAATATTTGGAGACTGAGTCAAAGTTTCTGTAGCATCTTGCGATGGCCTCAGATTTAAATATGTCAGAGAAGAAGGTGCCCAGCAATTTATTAAAGTTGCTATACTCGGAGAGTGGAGATGAGTTTAATGATCTTACTGAGACATAGCTGGGAATTAAACTTTCTGGGGGGGACAATAATCGAATTAAATATATACTTACTAACAGTCAATCCCAATTAATACAAAAATATAACCATAGATAGCCAAAGTATAACCAGGAGGTTGAAAAAGAGCTCAAATATGTGAAGTTTTAATAAATCTCATTCCTGGTTGGAGTTATCTGGATAGATTTAGTACATGTTTCCATCTTCTCTTTCTGAGATGTTCTGAAATGTCTTCGTATAAATACATGTGAATTTCTGTTTTTCATTTGAAAATTACACATTTTTATTCTTTAAGGTATTAGTAAAACTAACCAAAACAAGCAACCAAATGAGACCAAACTCTATACACAAAATTTGGTAGCAAAAGGTCTAGGTTCAGGCCCAAGTTTCATTCATTATTAGCTGTGGAACCATAAACAAATTGCTTAACCTCTCTGAAGCTTACCTTCCTCTATAGGAGAGTGACTCATATGCAAATACCAAATGAATTATGAACATAAATACTATAATTCGAAAAAACTTAAAAGCTGCTTTAAAAATGTGGAGGTTAATAATTTCTTAGAATAAATATGTGTCTCCAGAAGACAATTTGATGCAGCTCATAAAATATTTGTATAATACCACAGAATAAAATAGAAAATAAAAGTGGAAAAACAGTATAACTCAGCATTGTAGTTTTAAATTCTTGTTAAAGTTTGGCCACAGATTTGGTAAATTCTAAGTTCCTACTAGATAAATCGTAGACATAACCAATCCGTTAAAAATCAGACAAAAACAAACAAACTAGTTTCTTTTTGTGCTTATTTATCTGGGGTACCTATGCAGAGGGAAAGATTGTGCTATGCTAAAAAGCCACGGGGAAAACTGTAGAATCTCCCTTGCAATAAATTTTACTTAAAGGTAAGTTAAAACATTTTAACGTGGAAACAAATATATACCATTTATTGAGTTTCTTCTGTGTATCAGATATTCTAATAAGTGAGGCATAGTAGGAAACCCAAGGTATTGGCTGTCATGGAGCTTATATTCTAGCCCAGAGCAGAGGTTTTCCACTGAACTAGAGTTGAAATGAAATTTGCAGATAACCAACCTGCACATAATTAAAAGCACATAATATTCTTTCATATAGGGAGAAATAGAAAATAATTTATAATAAAGTAATATTCATGTAAAAATAGAAATATATGTCTAAGCATGACTATGCCAAGAAGGCATGAAATAGGCAAGTACTCGATTCTACCTATAAAGGTACCTGATTATTGTCATTTTTCTCTTTCCCTGATATTTTGAAATAAGAGCTAAATAAGTTGTACCTATATGTACACTTCCTATGAATTCAAGAGCTGCGGAAGCAAACTGAAACAGTAAGTCTCAAACACCACAGAGAGATGCTGTCATTGTTATCATGATTTAGTGTGCATGGTGGTATAGCAGTGAGCATAGCTGCCTTCCATTGCTACCATGATTTCTGACATGGTAACTTTTGGTACAGTCCTAAATAAAAGAGGATAATATTTGTGGATGCTTTAGTGTACAATAAAACTGTTCATAATTTCAAATTTATATGCAAAATGCAGTTAAGTTCTAGGCTCAACTAATTATAAACATAGCTTTCACTTAGCTGCACATTCAGGAAGACACTAAACAGTCATGTCAAACAAAGAGCAATTGTTGGTTGTATTGTCTGAAGCTTCAAAGGGCATCTAGCTTCTCTGGTCTCTGCCCACACAATAGCAGCAGAGGCCCTCCTGTACTTTTGAAAGTCAGAAAACACTCCCACAGAGTCCAAAATGCTCCAAGAAGCATTACTATGCCTTTATTGGAATGCCATTATTGTGTCTGTAGAAGATAAAAAGTAAGTAAGAGTGCAGATGTGGGTCTGCACATGAGGTTTATCTGCTGGGCAGATTGTATGTGCATGTGTGTGTCTGTGTGGGGGTTCTGGGGATGAAAACCAAAGTCTTATGTGTACTGAGTTAGTACTCTACCGCTGAGCGATAGCCCCTGCCCAAGACTAGGTTAGAAATCAGTCTGATAAGTAAGTTTTAGGTTAGAGTTGAGATGTGACTCAGGAGATGCAAAAGGCTGTACAAACTGTACAAGAGCCTTCTTCCTGCCAGAGAATCTGTGTGCAGGCTGTGGAGGGACCAATAGCAAGCTTAGGAGCAGAAAGAAGACCGCTAAGTTTGGAGCATAGGTCAGGATGGTAAGAAAGCACTGACTTTTGGGGACATGGAGAGGGTGAGAATTTCTAAACTGCTTTTTGGCATGTTGAAAGTCTCATTAAGTGATCAGCAAACCCCATGTTAAACCACACTCACAAAGACTGTCCTTTTGGCCTGAGTGTGTAGATCTGAGGGAAATAAGGCTTTTTCAGTAAGAACAGGAATTATCTATGGCTCACAGTGGACTCCTGAGAAAATGCTCAAGAAGCGAGGATGGTTATTTAAAGGGTAGTTCTTTTTATTGTTGCTATATAAAGGGTATTATATTTAATAATTTAATACATCACCAGCTATCCCTCTTCTGGGTATTTTCCCAGAAGATCTGAAAACATCATATCACTCTGATATATGTGCACCCATGTTTATAGCAGCACAATTTGTAATAGCTAAAATGTGGAAACAACCCAAGTGTCCATCCACAGAAGACTGGATTAAAAAATTGTAGCATTTTTATATAATGGAATATTATTCAGCTATAAAGAAAGACAGTTTTGGGAACTTTGTAGGCAAGTGATCAAAAGTGGAGTCCATACTCATAAGTGAAATAAATCAGCGATACATGTGCAGGCAACGCATTGTATCACTGGTGTAAAAACCCGAGCGTGGGAATATAAACTAAGAGACATGAAGGAAATCTGTTCAAAAACAAAGAACAGATGGGACGAGGGAAAGGAGAAAAGAAAGAGACAGAAATGTATGTATGTATATATGAATATACATATATGCAGGAGGGCTAACATGGTTCTACTATTGTATTATATCACTTAATGCTAAGGAATAATTGATGACGGG
>PVLD010000862.1:108521-141053 GCA_004027595.1 Dinomys branickii | reverse complement strand
GTTGTTGTTGTTGTTGTTGTTGTTTGCCTGTTTTGTTTTCTGTCTTTGGATGTTTGGTTTTTGTGTTTTTCTGTTGTTGAGAGGATTAATGGTCTGACCAATTTTGCATGTCTGTATATGGGTTCATATATTTACACTTCGAAGATACCAATGGATAAAGCAATAACCACTGTTGAGACCGTGTCACCTTGTCTATAGATCAGTTGTGATTGTACTATTTTTTATGCTAATTGGTGTCTGTTTGTTAATATGTTTTTGTACTTTTATTTTTTTTAAATAAAAAAAATAATTTAATACATCAACCCAATTCTTACAAACAACTCTGTAAGATAATCATCAACATTTCCATTGTATCAGGAAGTTACTCGGCTGGTAACAGCCGTTGTTATCAAAATCCAGAACTATCAAACTTCAACGCAATTTTTATAGAAATGGAAGGCGGCATACTTTCATGGTGGACATGTCTTGCTGTTAGATCTCAGTTCTGCCACCATGGTCACTGGTGGTAAGTTCCAGATTGACAAAACAGTAAAATTCCTTTTCTCTTTCTCTCCCTCTGCCAAGAACATAAATATTCTTGGCTCCCTTGGTAGCCGTCGGTAAAAACAAGCAGATCGCTTTGATATTGTTTGGGAATTAAAAGAAATGTGGGAAATTTTACGACAAGGAAAATATTATCTTTATTGCTTTTTTATTACAAAACAATACATAGGCATGGTTCCTGGAAATTTTTAGGCTTTTTAAATGAGTCTAATAAACACACAGGCAGCAACTTAGGCACAGTGGTGGTGAGGGTGTGATAAGGTGAGTCTGATCCTTGACTCAGACTTTCTCATGGTGTTTTACCCTGCGGACTCACTGAGGGGACTAGATTTGAACTCTGAACTCGTCACAGATCTATATCTACATCTATACAATCCGTATCTACATAATGTATCTATAGCGGCGACCTCATTGGTCTCTTTCAACGGTTGCAAACTGTACCAGCAATTCCTGGGGGCAGGCGATAGGAAGGAAAGTAATTCTGAGCAGAGAAAATGGACTCACAACCCTACAGGTGAGGACCAAAACCTTCAGCCTGATGCACAACGGGTCTCAAAAGCAGAACGCTCTATCAGAAGAACAAAACAGAGGCATAAGGGAGCTCTTTTCCTGCTCTTCACTGCTCTTTACACTCTTTGTGGCCGTGTCCGCGCCCCCCGACCCCCGCCCGCCTTTTTATATATCAGGAATTGAACTCTGGACTTTGCAGTTGCCAGGCAGGTGTTTGTGCCACTGAGCTATAGCCCCAGCCCCTGTGTCCTTTATCTAGGTTTTGAAGGGCCCTCCATGTGTACAGGGTGTCAACTCGCTTCTTTAACTGCCCGCTTCTCTCAAACCTAGAAGCACCTGCGGGTTCCCCGTGCGTTTGGCGTGACCGATAGATTTATGTACGGTCACACACTCTCATTAGCTCTCTAACAGAGAAGGCGTGCGTACAGGGTGGGCGGGCCTCGGGGGAGCCTGAAACGGTGCCCCGCAACTCCGCTGAGAGCCGGACTGAGTCGCCGCATCCCAACCAGTAGCACTGGGTCTGGGGGCGGGAGCACCCAGCGGCAACTCGGGGCAGCGGACTGCTCCCAGGGTCAGAGTAGTCGGAGTGGACGCCGAGCCCCGCCCACCCGCCGAATTTCCGGTCACGTACCGCCAACGCCCAATCAGCGTCGGGAGTCTGCAGGCTCGAGATTCAAACTGGGACGCTGCGTGTAGAGGCTACCGCCGCTGGCGCCGCTGCTGGGCGGCTGAGAGCCGGCCATGGAGCACCGCATTGTGGGGCCTGGGCCGTACCGGGCCACTAAGCTGGTGAGTGTGCGGGGGCCTGGGCTGAGCCGCGGGCGCCACGGTCCCCTGGGACAGCCTGCGCACAGTCAGCCCTGGCCACCATGTGGAGGCGGAGGTGTGTCGGCTGCGGCTGTTTTCTGCCTGCAGCTCGGAGAAGGGCTAAAGGGGCCTGGAGTGCAGCGTGCCGGGGGTGCGTGTAGCTTCGTCCCCGAGGTGTGGACTGGCTGCTCAGAAATTAACGGAGCCACCCAATTTAAAGCGCGGCTACCAGGCCCGACCCTTATCCCTTTGTCCTTTGGAACCTAAGGCCTGTAACCTTAGGACCGCCCCACCCCCTGGAAGGAAGGGTGGGACTCTTCCCTTTCTAACGGTGCCTGACACAGGTGTGGACCACCCCGACCACACTTCCGGCCCCTGGCGTTGCTGTGAGCGCTGACCGAGCTGCGGGATCGGTGGCATGGTAGGAAAGAGCCCTTGCAGACCTGGTGGTCTGCAAATACTTTGACATTCAGAGGTGCATTTGGTCAGCTTTACAACCTGGAACAAGTAGCTGTAATGATTCCTGCCTCAAAGAGTTGGTACAGTGGAGTGAGTGGAACTCTCTTGGTATATTCTTGGCAACTTTTTAGAGGACTTTCTATGGATGTTCTATGGTAATTTGGGAGGAAGACAGTTGACTGCTTGGTCTGTTAAACCCCATTGGCTGCATTTAACTTGGAACTGAGTCTCAACATTGCTCTATGCACGCTACGCAGTATCCAGGGAAAGATGAGAACTGTGTTCCAAACTCTTTTAACTAGTCTCGCATATGAAAGAAATGAAAATACTGGGTAATGGGTAATATGGTTGTTTTTTTGTTTGCTTAGTTCAGTACTAGGGATTGAATTTATTCAATGCTATGCAAGTTCACCACCAAGCTACATTCCAGCCACACCTCCTTTTCTGTCTAGAGCCAGCCACACAGTGTGGCCTGTGGGATCACTGTGGTGAGCTAAGGGGTCCAGCCAGGGCTAAGAGGGGTACCATCTGGAAGGAGAAATGATTGGGACTGAAGATGACTTCCTTTTTTTTTTTTTTTTGGCAGCACTGAGGATTGAACCAGGGAGCACTGAGCTACATGTCTGGCCCTTTTGATTTTATTTTGAGACAGGATCTGACTGGACTTGAACTTGTGATCCTTTTGCTTTTGCTTCGAAAGTAGCCAGCATTACAGGTGTATGCCACTGCCCTTGGCAGACAGTTCTGTACTTTTTCAGTTAGGCTCCTAGACTACATTGAGGATTCAGTAGAGAATACTAGTCATTTCCACAGAAAAGTACACATGCCACATACTTGGGAAAATTTACATATAATTTTAGGGTATGTGGGGTGTATGTAGTGTGTGACATTTATTTGGATTAAAACAACCAATTATTTGCTTATCATTGCATGTGCCAGCAACCTGGGCTGGACCCATGTTCTTCTGATGAAGTGGTTCTTCTGATGGAGGTCAGTCATGTGTCACAGTTAATCTGGTGTCTAGTTACTTTTTTCATTGTTGAGACAAAATACCCAACAGCCAAAGTTAAAGGAGGAAGGTTTTATTTGGTTTGTAGTTTGTAGAGGTTTCAGTCCATAGTCATCTGACTCTAAGGAGTGGCAGAGGGCATCACAGAGGAGAAACAGTCCATGGCAAAGCAGGGAAGGCAAAAGTTAACAAGTAGTAAGCAAATGATGAGCAGCAAGACACAACCACAGCTCTTTATGTCCCTTATATCTTACCCAGGCCAACTGTCCTTCGGGTGGATAGAACTTACATCTTTAATTCTAGCATTGCACTGTGTGAATCAATCCCAGCATCATGTTCTTAATCCCAGCTGCACAACCCTAGATCCAGCCAACTCTGGAAAACCTCACCTATGACTGCATGAGGTTTTGGGGGGACATGTAGATACAAGCCATAATGTTTCATGAGTTGACTAGGACTTGCATGGTGTAAGATGGCCCCCTGATTTGGTCCTGGCTTTAGCTGGGTTGAGTATCTCTAACAGATTAGCTCAGCTGTCTGCACATGGTTCCAGTGTAGCTGAATGGTTTTAATATGTGACTTTCTGCTCAGATCTCATTGGCCAAAGCAAGTAAAGCAGCTAACCCTAGATTCTAGAAATTATCTCTACTTCATAATGGGCTGAGTGGCAAAGTCGTATTACTGAGGTGCCTGTGAAGAGGGTGGTAAGAATTACTGCATTCATCTTTGCAAGTAACCTACTACAGATACCCAAAATGATTCAGTTTTTTTTTCAACAAATGTAAATTTAGGTTTTTTGGAGGGGGCTACACTCCTAAGAAGTATTGATGGTGATGGTGGGTAATGAGTAGAGTTTTTAAAAATAATGTTTTTTTCCCAAGATTGGTAAAAAGCCGTTATTTTTAGGGGGTCAAGAATGTAACCAAAAGGGTTAAATCTCATGTTGCCATCTGATTCTTTTGGATTCCTCCTCCTTTCTCATCTTTTTCTCTGCTGCAGCAGAAGCAGAACCAGCAGTAGGAGCTGTAGAACTGGGGGCAGCAGAGATGGATGCAGCCCCACCAGCAGGCAGCTGGCAAACTTGGCAATACGGTGCGCATGGCATCTTCAAAGGTTTTTTCATTCAGCTCGTGGATGACCTGTTTGAGCCAGTTGTCTTCTGCCTTGATTCCCACCCTGGCCAAGATCGTCTTGATGTCCTTGACATTGGGGGAGGGGTTCTCAAAGGCAGCCAGCAAATAGGAGGCGACAGCCCACGTGGGTTGGGGGAATGCAGGCTTCATTTGTGCAACCTTTGGTGGCCTGGAGGAGTGAAATGAAAGGGAAAAATACAGTATTTTTATAACTGCTTCTACCTCACAGTTGGCTTTACCATTCAAACCATTCTGGTGTCAGCGCTGTTGGTAGGCTTTCCTTTTGGGGTGAGATACAGGTTGTGCCTTATTAGTGATTTCAAAAATTTTATCTGCAGTCTGTTCTTATCTGTGGGGGATACGACCCAAGATCCCCCAGTGGGGGCTGAAGCTGCAGATAATACTGATCTCTATATTTTCTATGTTTGCTATATATAAGATGAAATTTAGTTTGTTAAGCACAGTAAGAGACTAATATGAATAACTAATAAAATTGAACAGTTATAACAATATACTCTAATAAAAGTTGCCGGCCATCATTACTTTTGCACTTTGTAGCCACTAGTAAGTAAAATAAAGGTTGCCTGAACACAAGCACCTTGGTAGCTCAGTAGTCGCTTTGATAATCTAGATGACTAAATGACTAATGGGTGGGTAGCATATACAATGGAGGTACGCTGGGCAGAGAGATGATTCAGATCCTAGACAGGGTGGCACGAGATACACTATTCAGAACGGGTGTGACTGAAATCTTATGAACCATTAATTTCTGGAAGTTTCCACTTTTAGACTGTGATTTATCATGAAACCTTGGGTAAAGGTTAAGTTATTCTATTCTCTTGTAGGGAGGGAAAATGCTGCCCACTTCCAAAAGTTATTCATAGCACTTATGCAAGGGAAATAGTAAGGCACAAGTAGCACCATAACTGGAACTGTTTTTTAAAATATCATTCAGAGAAGTATATGAGCTACATATCCTATTTTTTCTTGCCACTTTCTTTTTTAAAAGTTTTAAAAATTGTTATACATGTTTGCTATATATAATGAGTATATTCATTGGAGAATTGGTACATATTACATGACACATCTTAAGTCCTTTTACTTTCTCCTCTCCTCCCCTCCCCTCTCCATCTCTTGGTCCCTTTCCCAATTAGCAAAAGATTTATGTCCCTGTTTCCTGTTATCTCTGTTCACTTATATAGAAGGCTGATGTACAGACTGTTCGATTTTGAGTTACATTAAAATATTACAAAGGAATTTGTAAGGAAATTTCTCTACATATTTTCCTTTCTTAAGAAATGATATTTAGGCCAGGTTTAGACTGATCAAGTTAAGCAAAAAAAACTATGTGGATAACTAATGAAAAAAATTTTACCAGATACTTAGTTCAGTTCTTAGCTTTATTCCATTTGAGAAACATATGTTAAACTAACGTGGAAAACAATAGCCAGGTTTTTTTTTTTTTTTTTTTGACAATGAGGATTCCTGATATTAGAGATTGCAGCTGTCATTAAAGATAAAATCTGTGTTTCACCAGTATGATTCAGTTGTATTTTAAAGCTGGTGTCGTAGTTTGTGACTGGTCCTCTCTTCACTTCCTTTTATCTCAACGTCACTGTCAAAGTACCTGCTGTGCAGGAAAAGCTGCTCTGTTGGTGTATAGAGCAGGCCTTTGCTTCCTTTGTTAATGGCTCACTAGATCTCAGAGCATACATGGCTCCATTTCCTGAAGTACCAAGGTCTTATTTGAAGATAATGTCTTATGGATTAGGTCAATATTTATGGCAGAAATCAAATGACAGACCCAATTATCATGAATATGGGAAGTAATTAACTACTTATCTTCATGGAAATAATTTTCCAATTTATAGTTCATGCATAAATAGTTCACTGTTTTCAAGTGCGGAGAAAGAAAATCCTTCTGAAAACGAATCTACTGATCTTGGCTGGACGAGGTGTCATGTGCCGAGAGTCGTAGCTACTCAGGAGTAAGGCAGGAGGATTGCTTGAGCTTCGGAGTTGGAGAGCAGCGTGGGAAAACACAGCAAGATCCTGTTTCAAAGCAGCAAAACACCAGCAACAAAAAAAACTAAAACTTTGATCTTTACTTCACTTTATTCTGTAATTTATATGATCTAACATGATCTAATACATCTTATAAACTTTAAAAGACTTATATTGGGGCTGGGGATATAGCTCAGTGGAATAAGTGCCTGCCTAGCAAGCGCAAGGTCCTGAGTTCAATCCCCAGTACCGCCAAAAAAAAATAATAATAATAAAAATAAAATAAAAGACTTATATTTGCCCTTTAAATCAGCTAACATGGTAAGATCACACACCTAGGGTTTGTGAAGTAAAACTGGATCTTGAATGTGATTTTCTCTTTTCTCCTGTGCCAGTCCTCTTTATAGCACCACTGTTATGATACTTTTGGTATTAAGAAGGAAGGAAATAAATTAAGTATCCTAGAGAAAAGGACAGAAATACATTTCAATACTGAGTATTATAGTTTATAGTTTGGCTTATGATATAAGCAAAAAGAGTTGTGTTAGGTGAAGTCTTTGTTCATTAAACTAGGAGTCAGTCTAAAATAAATAAGCTAGGCAAAGGACTTTTTTCTAAATTATAAAATGAATCAGTTATATTCCTTTTATATTTATATCTTCAAATGTAATATGTTACGGGAAAAAATCGTTTCTCAAACTCTCTTGTTCTTTGTTGACGTAGATCAAGGATCATTTTATTTTTATGTGTGACTGAGTGAGATATTACTACATTACTTAAGGATAACATAATTCTCCTCCTGAGCATAGTAGCCAAATAATCACATAATTATATTTTAAAACAATAGGGGCAGAATCCAAGATCTTCCCCAGCCTCTGAACATCTAGAATGAATGTTTCATGGATTATGTGCATACAATACCTAATTACAAATGCCATTTAAAATAAAAATAAGTGAATTTAAAATTGTTTTTATAAATTCTTGTTTTTAACCATTTATTGTTTTATGAGGCCGATAGGCTGCCTATGGCACTAAGGAGGCAGATAGCTTTCTTGTTTTAAAAAGAGATGTGAACTTTGATGAGAATGTGTTACTAGAAATTTTCTAGTATGAAATGAAAGCTTGCATTCAGTACGACAGTCAAGCATCCAACCAGAATCCTAATGGGTTACTTATTTACAATATTTAGTACTGAGGGTTGAGCATATTAATTGCATGTTCTGCCATTGAGCTACACTCTCAGGTTGGACTTTTTTTCTCTTATGTGGAGGATAGTGAGTTAAAAAGCTAAGAATAATGAAATGCAGGAATTGAGGAAAAAACTTTTAAAAGATGACTGTGGGGGAACTTGTCCTATTGGAGCTTTAAACACAGTATTAGTTATAGATTACAACAGCATACAGAAATAGTGACTCAATGGGATAGAAAAAGAATATTCAGGAACAGAATTAAGAAAAATAATGCGTAGAATAAGTTAATACCATTTCAATTCAGTTAGAAAAAGATGGCATAATTGGTTTTCTGTTGAGAGGAAAATCAAGTCAGCAATCTCTTCTCCTGCCAGAAAATAATTCTAGTCAAAGATTCACATATCACAAAGAAGCCCTATAAAACATTAAAGAGAACTTTGATAAATATCCTATTTATGCTGCACTTCTCCATCCTACATTAGGATGGAGAAACTTTCTAAAAACAGTAAACCTTGAAGTGATAAAGACAGATGTATTGGTTTACTTCAAACTACACATCATCAATAATTCTAATGTATAACTTGAGATTAAATTAAGTAGTTGCGGGGCCAAGAGAAACTATTTCTGACATATGGGAAAGGATTACCATTCCTTATTTATTCATTACTTTCCCCCCAGCAGTGGGGGTTGAACCCGGGGCCTGGTGTGCTCCAGGCGAGTGCCCCACTGTTGAGCTGCATCTTTAGCCTCACTCTGTATATATTAATACAACGTGGAGGTCAGGCTGTGTGCTTGGCTGTGGCACTGCTCAGCTGAACAAAGTTTCCTGACTTCTGTGTACTCAACAGTCTAGATTTGAGCAGTTGTTAAAACTGATTATAAAAAAGATGAACAACCTGGTAGAGAAATTACATGTCAGAAGAAATGAACATGACTGAAGACAAAGATAGAAAAACGCAAACAGAACTTGAGCCTGTCATTTCTTGTACATAGTTTGGAAGAAAGGAAAAGAATAATAGTGTCTGATACTGGCCAAAGCATCATAAGCCCCCGGCTGATACATTGTTGGAATGTGAATTCCCACAACTGACTTAAATATGTTGATTTTGTAGAAAGCTATTTTATCAAAAATAAATAAAGAGAAGCTGGTGCTTCACGTTGTATAGCCAAGATATAACGTGTGTCAAACAGCAACCTGGAGACCATTTGAGTGCCCACCACCCTTGAGAAAATGGTTAAAGTGGCTGTGGACATTCACACAAATGTTATTTTAAAGTGACTCTAACAGGGACATTTGCTATAAATGCTGTAGGACATAGGTGCCCATGGGATTCCTTCAGTAGAAGGAAACTGGATATTTGTTGAGTACTTGCCATGTGCCAAACTCTGCAAACAGTAAATGACAGAGTTGAACCCAGGGCTTGCTCCATATTTTTCTCATTGTTTAGAAATTGATTTTGTCTACCGAATGCTCCAGTGTTTAACTTCAAGGCCAGGGTCATTATGCCGTGAGCCTTACTAGCAGTGTGTTACAGTGAGCTAACGTGCACCTGCTCCGACAAGGAATTTGTTGTTAGTTTTGTTTTATGGTGGTGAGGTTTGAACCCAGGGCCGTCAATCTTGCATATGCCGGACAAGTGTTCTACCACCTCAGCTACATCCCCAGCTTGTAGTTTGTTTGTTTTTTTCCTGAATGTTCTTAAATAAATTGTAAACAGTGGGGTTATTCTCTTAATTTGACTGGAGTGGGTCAATTGATTCTGTTTCTTATGTGGCCATTCACACTATGTATCTCCTGTTTTAATTTCTGTGAATTTTGAATCCCCAAATTTAAGATGTTCTAAGCTTCAGGGACTTTGTTTTTGTTTGCCGCAAGTTCCTATAGCAGAGTGTGAACTGCATCGAGGGCACGAGTTTATTGGCAGGGGTTGGACTAAACCCTGGTCAGTGGGGACTCTGTTCAGGGATCTTTCCTGTATACTTGCTCAGTCTTAATGGCCACATCCACCCTGAAATAAATACAGGAAGGATGCTACGATGGCTGGGTTTTTTAAGCACTTACTGCAGGACAGGCACTGTGGCAGGCTTCCATCAACATTATTTCTGATAGCTGTAGCAGCCCTGTTATGTGACCATTGTTTGTAGCTAGAGACACAGGCTTTACTACCAAAGAGTCTGAGGCTATCTTGAGCCTAGTTAGTAGCAGCCCGGCCTGTAATCCCAGTGTGCTTGACTTTAAAGCTTGCACACAGACTGCTCAGTCCATTGTTCGGTCCCTGTGGTATCTCTGAAGACATATACCTCTCTTTCAGAGAAGCCTCAGAACCAGGAGGTGGTCTTAAATTAATGTGTGTTACCTGAAGTATCTACTAGCTAGATATTCTTTCAGCTGTCTTTTGCAAAGAAGCAAAAATATGTTCTTTATTTTAAAAGGTTTATCTTTGTGCTTTTGAGTTCTTGGACTTGAGACATGTACTGTGCCACCTTGGGCACTTCTCTTCTCTCCCCAGGCTGCCTTTGACATAACGAACATGTGCTGAAAGAAGTAGAGCCCATGCCAAAACGTGTAGTAGATGCTGGGAAACGGGAAGGAAATGTTCAGATGGGAAGGACAGCAAGGGGGGGCGGGGGGGGGAGAAAGGGACAAGAAAAAGGAGAACAGAAGGGAACAGTGGAAGCAAAGCTTTAGTAAGTAAGGAGGGGAAGAGGGCTTGAAGGGCGAGGAGGGGACTAGGGGCAAAAGAAACAAGTTATACCAGGTACAGGTACAAATTCCCTATGAGGAATATGATCATTATGTATATGTAAAATGTACAATAAAATTAATTTTAAAAGAGGAAATAGAATCCTATGAAATGTGGGGCTTCCAGAGCTGTATTATGTGTAGTGAACTTGCTTTTACCCATTACGTACCAGGCTTTTCGCTTGTGTAAATAGCCATCGATAGGATGGCTTGATAGCAGTCTCTTCAACAAGGCGTTCTTGAAGGCGAAAACGATGAGATGCCTTTGAAAGGCTTCATGTTCTTTAGAGTTGTTTTTCTCCTAGTAGGCTCTGTTTTTTCAACTTTGGTAAAATATGCATAACATAAAACTATTTCAGCTCTTCTTTTTCTTTTTTGTGGCCGTAGGGATTAAACTCAGGGCCTCATGTGCTCCAGGCAAGTGCGCTGCCCCTGAGTTAGCCTGCAGTTAGTTTTTAAATGCACAGCTCAGTGACATAAGTTTATTCACACTGCTTTGGAATTGTCACCATCATCCATTCTCCAATATATTTTTTTTTTGTGGTACTGGGGATCGAACTCAGGACCCTGTGCTTGCCAGGCAAGCGCTTATTCCACTGAGCTATATCCCCAGCCCTCCAATATTTCTTTAAGAGTTCAAAAGCTGTAAATAAATTTCAACCTTTCATGTATTCAAGCAGTTTTTTAAAAATAGAAAATTGCAGACATTGCTTTAAATATTGAGATATAGTAACTTTAAAAATACATCAATTGATTGCAAATGCTTCTCTGTTTTTGCCCTAGTGGAACGAAACCGTGGAGCTTTTTCGGACCAGGATGCCCTTACGGAAACACCGCTGCCGTTTCAAGAGTTACGAGCGTTGCTTCACAGCAGCGGAGGCTGTGGACTGGCTGCACGAGCTGCTGAGGCACAGTCAGAACTTTGGCCCTGAAGTCACTCGAAAACAAACAGTCCAGCTGCTAAAAAAATTCCTGAAGAATCACGTTATTGAAGACATCAAAGGAAAATGGGGTCAGGAAGATTTTGAAGACAACCGTCACTTATACAGGTACAGGATAAGCCCTGATGGGGGGGAATACAGGAAGAAGTAAAGAATTTGGTCAGAGTCTGCAGTGATGGAATTTACTGAAGCAGTAGTTTTACTGTGATATGTCTTGTGAAGAACTGAATGTGTCGTTAGTGTAAAACTGATGGTAATTTTTCTGCGTCCCCAGAGCAATCCTTTGCTGCAATGAATTTTTTCATGGCTTTTGCTCACCTAAGGAGGAACTTTGCAATAACTTAGGTCAAGTTCAGATTCTCCTAGAGTCTGAAAGGGTAAAAATAAAAGCAGCTCTGAGTTCAGCTTGCTGAGCACTGAATGTCGGTGTACTTAGGGAGTTGGTGCCACAATACCTTTGGTCTTTCAGCAGCTGGGGGCCCAGCAGAGGGACTGCGCTAGAATCCTCTCCTAGCTCAGATGAAGCCTGGCAGTGCGGGTTTGCTTTCCTCCCAACACTTTCAATCCCATTTCAACGCTATTTTATGATGTAGACACTGATTACCTGGTAACCTAGGGAAGTGGACATCCCTTCCATCATCCTTCTTTCTCACTATACGCTTACCTGTTTTGTTAGTGGTGGTGGAGGAGACCTAGCTAAGGTTCCAGCTATAGGAAAGACTAAAGAGGAACAAAGTCACACAAGTCCAGAAGACCTGTAATATTTGCCTTCTTTACTCCCACAGAAAGAAGAGGAATGTCTTTGCAGCACATTTAGTGTGACTCTGGGACACGTGACTTTGAGCAGAGAAAGCCTGGCTCTTACACCTGAACCCTTTCTTTGTCCTTACTGGCCTGGCTGCTGAGGAAGGCAGAGCGAGTGAGGGTGCCAAGGGCAGATGATGCTGTGCATTTAGTCTGACTCCCTTTGGGGCACTGAGCAGCAGTCTTTTGGTCCAGATAGCAAGGTTGTTGCCTGGGCGGTTCTGTTTCCATTTGGTGGCTATTTCTGATTTTGCTCATCAGCTTTTAATTAGGATCCTGGGTGATCTCAGCCTAATCTGAGACCTTAGTGCTTACTAGCTTCAGGAAGTGGAAATTCTAGCCCTGGTTCCACATGCTACACTGCACTAGGGTGGATTCTTAAGTGTTCATTTTCTTGGGTAACTCTCAGTTGCTTGTACCTCGTGAAGATTTAGCTAGGACACTTCTGAAAGATTTTGTTGGTGAGTAACATCCAGTCTATCCTGTTGTGACCTTCACTTGGGTACCTCCTGTGAGTCCTATGATGCTTTGGGAGCCCTCAGGAGAGAGGAAGACAGGCGCATATTGTAGGAGCTAACCAACTAGCACTGACTGTGGAATGTTTCATTTTAATATTAAGGCTTAACCATTTACCCACTTTTAAAAAGTACAGTACACAAGGTAGATGATATCTATTTATTAAATACAATCATGAATGATTAATTTCCAGACCCCTTACAGATTCAGAAATCTGTGGAGGCTTGTGTCCCTTATATAAAGTGGTATAGTAGCTGAGTATAACCTATGCACATCTTCATCTATACTTCAGATCATCTCTAGATTACTTGCAATGCCTAAAAAAATGTAAATGCTATATTAACAGTTGTTAAAACCATGTTATCTAGAGAAAATGACAAGGAAAACATTATATATGTTCAGCACAGGTACAGCCGTTGTAGGCTTTACTACATAGTCTGTGAATATGAGGTGGGCAAACAGTGCTAGAGCAGCAAGTGCTGAAGAGAAGCTGAGGACCTGCGAAGTGGCGGGGAAGCTCCAGCAGGGTGTGCCTAGAGAGCGCCTCTTTCACATGGACCCAGCATAGTGCTTGACACATGGAAAATTCAAATTTTGCTCTTTGGATCTTTCTGGAATTTAAATTTTTTTTTTCTTTTTGAGACGTGGTCTTCTAGATCATCCAGGCTAGCCATCTCCAGCTCCCATGGTTAAGTGATCCTCCTGCTTCAGCCTCCCAAGTAGCTGGAAACTGCAAATGCACACTACTGTACTTGGCTAGAATTTTATCTTCAAATATTTTTGGTCCTTGGTTTATTAACTCTGAGGATGCATAACTCATGAATACTGAAGGCCAGTAGCAATCACTTCTTACACCTCATTTCTCTAGTAGCATACTTGTGAATCATAAAGGGAGCAATATTTTCTTTTGTTATTTATCCCCTGAAAAGTCATTTCTGGGTGGAGGTTCTACAAGTTAGCCCTTGACTTTTACCAGTTATCTAGATTAATCTGGGGCAAAGTCTATTTAGACATGTAAATTATTTGTGAAGGTACCTGTGCCTTGTCTCGAGAGTCAGTGTGTGTAGCCAGCTGCTGCACATGCAGGCTTCTGTGACTGGTGCTTACTATCTTACTGTTACATACCAGTGCTCTGGGAAGAGCTGCCTGTGCTGCCTGTGTGCCTGTTGGGTTGCCAACTGCTCTCCCTTGAGGAATGGTGCTGGACAAGTTATGAAGGCAGAAGAGGGTATGAGTTACAGGCAGATTAGATTTGAAAACAGATGGAGTGTCCATCAGGTGGCAGAATGCAGGAACATGCTTTTAAAGTCCAACTTCATCGAAGAGCTGGGAAGGACATTGGAAAGGAATTCTTGCCGGGAAGAAAGAAATTAACATACCAGAGTGTCTGTGATATTCTAGACTCACCAAATACTACATCTTCTAATTCAGCATCTGTAGGTGTAGGTGATAGTGTCCTAATTTTAAAGGTTAGGAAATTAAGGCTGAAGTTAACTAACTTGTTGAAAACCATCCAGTTAGTAGTGGAAGAGTCACAACTTGAATTGAGATTTATCTCTGAAGACTGTGTTCTTATGTGTGCCAGGCTTTCTGTCTTTCCACAAGATGAGGTTGATTTAGCTTAGCAAATACATTAGTGATCAGTAAACACAGAACAATAAGCAAGAAACATTTGATGTGGCTGATGTGTTTATATTTATACAGAGTTCCTGTACAGCATTAAGTATGATGTAAGATGTATTAAATAATAAGTTATCTTGTTTAAAAAGTTCTCCAATAAAGGAAGTAAGGACAACGTCGTAATTAGCCTAAATACTTAAATAGATATAGCAAGGGAGAAGTGGTATCCTGGGTCTGTAGAATTAGGAAAAGATATGTGAAATATAAATGCTCTGCACTGTGTGTGTGTGTGTGTGTATTTTGTGGTGCCAGGGACTGAACTGATATGGCAAGCGAGTTCAGTGACACTGGCATTCACAAGAGACGGGAAGAGCAGGAATGAACAAAGCTTTAGTGAGCCGGCTGATGGACAGGCAGTCTCTAACCAGGAGCCAGAGATATCTGCCCCGATCTGCGTCTCACCTTCTGTTTAAGTACATTTTTAGGTTTCCATAGTAACAATTACCACATTTTGGGGAATCTTCCAAGAATGTCACACAATTAGCACAAAGTTTACTTCTCTCAAAAGCTGTTGGACAGCCAGAATCCTATGACCATTGCAGTTTAACTTCCCAATTTGTCCTCTTTGTTCTGTTACCATTTTATGACTCTGCTGTCCTTTAAGTGGGTTGATAACTAACCAGGGGGAGGGGGTGAAGAGTGGGGTCAATTACAGTTTAGGTGACTTCCTTTAAAGGGAGTTCAAAAAAAGAAAATGGAGTCTCTCTTGTGCTCTGAACCAAGGCCTTATCCATGCCGGGCAGGTGCTCTATCACTAACGCTGTATTCACTGCCCGCAATTACATTTTTAAAGAGAGCAATTATATACATATGTATTTGATGATTTTGTAGCAAAGATGAAAAGTAAATCCTTTATTTTGAAATGGATCAAAAATATTTTTAAACTCAAGAAGTATGTATTATATTTGTTCAGTTAATGCATACAAATTTGTTGGCTTTGATTTTTTTTTTTAAAGGCCAGAGTGAAGTATGGAAAATGGAAGAGAAAATGAATTTAGTGTGCAAGAAAACAAAGCAGTGGTCGGTGCACGCCTATATCCCCCAGCCCTTGGGAGGCTAAAGCAGCAGGATCACTGCAAGTTTGAGGCCAACATGGGCTACATAGTGAGTTTAAGGCCAGCCTGGACCGCATAGTGAGATCCTGTTTCAAAGAAACCAAAAAAACAAAAAAACAAAAAAAAAAAAAAAGAAAGAAAGAAAGGAGAAAGAGAAAGCAAAGCAAGATTCTGCTGTTCGGATGATAGTAGTAAGTGCCTATTGTGGGGAAGGGGGTCAGCATTAGTTATTGGGCACTTTTTTGTTGTTCCCAACACTTACAACTAGAAAGAGTTTCGGATTTGCTGCTGGTGAAGATAACTTTAGATGTCTCGTATGAGTACTCAGCTATTTTCTGTCCTTAACAAAGCTTCAGGACCCTATACTGTGACTGCAGAAGAGAACCAGTTATACTGTTGTCTTAGTACTTTCTTGTTGCTGGGACAAAATACCTGACGACCACAAGTTAAAGGATCAAAGGTTTATGTTAGCGCAGTTGGTAGGGGTTTCAGTCCGTAGTCCATAGCTGGCTCCAAGGCAGCATGACCTGGCAGAAGACTATTGCAGAGGAGACAGTCCAGGGCAGGGTAGGCAGGAAGCTGCAAACTTGCCTTCCTTCTATCCCTTTTATTCTATCCAGGCTGCAAGCCTATTGGTTGGTGCCGCCCACTGTCAGGGTGGGCCTTTCCATTATGCTAAACTACTCAGTGGACTAATTTAGTTATCACACATCCTTAATTTATATTCACACACTCTAGATCCGGGAACCTCTGAAAAGCCCCACCTATGAGTACATGAGGCTTGGAGGGACATCTGGGAACAAATCGTAACAACTGTGTTACAGTTTCATAAGAAATTTTATGAGGATATGGCTCAGTAGTAGAGCTCTTGAGACACCTGTGCGAGACCCTGGGTTTGATCTCCAGCTCAGAAAAAGAAATCCTTCTAGATCTTTTCATGACAACCCCGTGGGTTAGACAGGGTGTCTGTTTCATCCTCAGAGGACCACTTGTACCTTTAAAATGTTTAAACAAAACACTAGAAATGTCTTGGTTAAAGAAATTTAATACTTACTGTCATGTCTGCCTGTCTTGTATGCGAACAGATAATTATGTGGTATTATTTAAATCTAATGTGATAGTTTCTATAAAAATGGAAATATACTGTGATGATTCCATGCTTCCCTGAAAATAAAAGAATACTCAGTCTTGAAATTTGATGTGTTGCTCAAAAGGTTTTGTCATACACTTGGGAGTCCTGGCTACTAACAAGACCAAGGGAAATTACTTGAGTCTAGGAATTCAGCATAATCCTGGACAACATTTATAAGATTCTGTTAAAAAAAAAAGGGTTTCAGAATATTTCAGATTTTGGTTTTCAGACTGCAGTGTTTTTGGATTAGAGATGCTCAACTGGTAAAGTCCATGTAAATATTCTGAAATCTGGAGAACTGTGAAACCTGAAACACTTCCAGTCTTAAACATTTCAGATAGTAAGACTCTTAAGAGGATAAGAGCATAAGCCATATATGGGGATAAAATATTTGGAAGCCACATGTGTGACGATGGGGTGCAATGATGAATATGTAAAGGACTTATAAACAGCAATAGCAAAATGACCAACCAATGAAAAAAACTAACAAAAGACTTGAACAGACACTTGAGAATGCACAGATAGCAGATAGCCCTTGAAAAGATGTTTTAATGTAGTTAGCCTAATGGAAGAGCAAATTAAAGCCTTGATGAAATACCACTGCATGTCTAACCAGAAGGCAGTGTCAAATGCTACCGAGGATGATGCAGAGTAGCTGGAACTCTCACTGCTGGTGGGAAACCTAGATGGGCCATCACTTTGGAACAGAGCTTGCCAGTTTCTCTTACTGTTAATAAGTACCCAGACTGTGTGACTCAGCAGTCCCACCCCTGGATATCTACCCTACAGCAGTGACAACTTAATGTTCACATGGAAACTTAGAACTGAATGTTTATGGCAGCTTTATTAATAATTGCTTATAACTGGAAATAACCTAAATGTCCTGTGTTTGAATGGGTAAATAGTGTACATGGGGGAAGTAGTGTTTTTGGAAGTGGTGGAACTATTTTGCTTCCTGATTGTGATGGTGGCCACACAAACATAGACATGTGTTAAGACTGATAGGACAATACTCACACACCAAAAAAAGGTGTGTATGTGTGAATTTTACTGTAGCCTAATGAGCCAGAGGTTTGAAAAGTGTCTGTTTGTACCTGTAGTGAAAAAAATCCAAATCTTAAGTTGAGATGTATTAACCCTCGGTCATTATTCATCTTATTATTGTGTGTTATTGGGACACAATAATTACATCTTGGGGAACTGGTAAATGTATCATATCTTGACCATTTTTACTACCTGTCTCTCTCCTCACAGATTATGAGTACAGTATTCCTTTCTGGGAGAAATTCATCAGTCCTGTAGGTCTGTTTGCAGGGACCTGTTTTAGTTCTCTCACTCTTCAAATTAATGGGCTGTGCACTCCCTCTAGTGGACCTCTTATTTTTGTAGGAAAGCCCAGAATGTGTGTGATTTTATTTTTCTTTTGCTTTTACTCATTTCATCCAGTTCTGAGTTCTTAACTGTTTCATACATACTAAAAAAAGCACCATGGCCAAATTAACTGAAAAACGTGTCAACAGTCTATTTTATCTTGCCTCATTTGGTGTTACGGTTGGCACCAAAATAACATCAGCACTTTCAACCATGATGATCAGTTTTTCAGGCACTAGATTTAAATGTCTGAAATGCTTAGGAAATAAAGGGTGAGGGAGTAGAGACTCTCTCAGACTGGGGGATCAGCAGACTTGGTCTGTACTGGGCCAGATAGTAAATACCAGTGAGCCATGCAAGTTGTACAATGTGTTGGAACCTCCGTGGTTGTACAGTGAAAACAGCCATAGGCATTGCGTAAGTGCATCGGCATCATGGTTGTGTTCCTGTACAAGTGATGGGATTTGACCTGGAGGTCATAGTAGCCAGACCCTTTTAAGTTTCTAGAGGGGAAGAACTTTCATTAGTTGTTGTAACTCGTCACCTAGTGGTGTAATAAGAGGTACTACATTTCTTGCACTGACGCGAGGTCATTACACACACATTATGAATCAGTGGAAGATTCTGATAGTGTAGGCCACCTGAGAATGGGATGCCGAGATGGGTTTGGTATGTAAGAGACTTAGTGTGGGGATGCAGCAGGAGGTGATGGAGGGAGCCTTCAGACTGAGGCAAGTACGAACTTGGTGAAAGTAGAGAGCAGAATTGGGCGGGAGAAGCCTACGGTGCAGTTCCGAGAAAGTCTTGGCAAAGCTGATGGGGGGTCTGCAAGCAAAGGTCGCTGCCTGGCTAGGAGTGCCCTGGCTCCCTTACTGCTGTGCCCTGTGCTGGGCTGGAGGCAGCTGGGTGAAGTGGGAAGGGCGCGGCAGCTGGGGCTGTCGTCTCCTGGAGGGAGCATTGGGCCCGCACCTCTGTGGCCAGCAGTCTGTCTCTCGTGTGCACAGATCTGCTTCCCCACGTGTGTGCGGGGCGCTTTCTTCCTGAGGACAGACCTCCGGGATGGAGCTACCGGGAAGACTCCAGTCCTGTCGCTGCAGCTGTTCTGGCCGTGGCTGGTGCGCATGCCCTCCTCCCTGCACTGTGAGTGCCTTCACCCACAGCCATCGCTGGTGGGTGCCTCACCTCCAGAGTGAACCGCACTTCCTACCGCACACTTGTCACACTACTGTCTGCTGATCCACTTGCAGTTACAGTGGGACAAGGAGCACCAGGAGGTGCCATGCAGGCATCCTGGTGCCTCAGGTATTCCTACCTGCTCCCGCGTGTCAGTGCAGCCCTCACTTCTGTGATCAGGGTCAAGGAGCCCCCACACCCCTTTCAGGGATAGGGCCACGAAAGGCAGAGCCCAGAGCTGTGGGATGGGAAGCATGAGGTCCCACAGGGAGTGATGGTGGCTGGTAAATGGGGTCACGCCTGCTTGCAGCTTTTGTTTCTGGTGCGCTGGTTTCTTTCTAGTTCTAGAGGAGCATAGCACCCCAGAGCCCTCTGACTTAGTTTATCTACTCTTCCGTGTGGCATCATCTTGATTGCTGTAGGGTTATATCTTGAAATCAGGTAGTGTGTTTCCCAGCTTTGTTCTTTTTCAGAATTGCTTTGATTATTTTAGTTTGTTTGCCTTTCTAAATAAATTTAGACTTAGCAAACTTATTCCTGTAAAAATCCCTGCTAGGATTTTGAATGCAGTTGTTTGGAATCAGTAGATCAGTTTGAGGAGATTTAGTATTTTAACAAATTTTGAGTGTTCTAAATCATGAATATGGTATATCTTTTTTAAAGCTCTTTAATCTCTCAGCAGTATTTTGTAGTTTTAAGTTTATATGTTTTATTAGATTTAGACCTAAGTAGTTCATGTTTTTTGATGTTATTTAAAATGGTTGCTTTCCTTGCAACTGATACGTCTTTTCTTTCCTTTCCTCTCCTTTTCTTTTTTGGTGGTGGTACTGGGATTGAACTTTTGCACTGAGATACTCCCCAACTTTTATTTTTTATTTTGAGATGGAGTTTTGCTCAATCACTAAGTTGCTGAAGCTAGGCTTGAACTTGTCATCCTCCTGCCTCAGCCTCCTAGATTTTTGGGATTACAGACATGTACCACCATACCCAGCTACATTTCTTTTTTAAGTCAGACATATGTTATACAATTTTTAAATTGTATAAAAGGAAGCCCAGTAGAGGGAGCTCTGTTCTTTTTTAAAATTTTGTTTTCAGTTTTATTGAGAAATATGTTTTTCATACAAAAGTGTATGAATTTTACCTGAACAGTTTGTATAATAACATAAAGCAGATCCCTGCTTACCCACAATTTATACCTCCTGAGAGATTATCAGTATCTTGACTCTGGTGAACCAACCTATCATCTGTCAGTGGAGATGTGGGTGGCTTCTACTTGTTTGCTATTATAAATTATACTGCCGTGAGCCCAATGGACATACCTCCTGCACACGTGTGAGAGCTGCCTCTGCACACCAGAGTTACGTAGGAGAAGATTACATTTGGAGGGTATGTGAGTGTTCCACTTCCCTAGGCAATAGCAGACTGTTTTTCATAGTGGATATGCTTGTTTTTATTCTACTAGTAGAAAATATTTTATTTTACCAGTCCAGTCTGGTTTGTCTGAGATACTCTTCATTGGGAGTTTTAAAATTTTTAAAGATATTTATAGTACACAATGATTACATTTATCGTGGGGAGTTGGAAAATGCATGTAATACATCTTAATTCTTTTTACTTCCTTTCCTTCTCCCTTCCCTCATCAGGGTGTTCACTTGAAGTTTTTTGCTTACCGATGTGATTTAGTATAAATTTCTTTTTTTTGAGACAGAATCTCACCATGTAGTTCATACTGGCTTCAAACTCCTGGTGATCCTCCTGCCTCAGCCTCCGAAGTGCTGGGCTTACAGGCATGTACTCCACCATGTGCAACTTGATTTAATATGGTTTTGTATGTTTATTTGACCTTCTTGATTTCATATCTGGAAATGCCTGGTTCATGTCTGGTATAATTTTTCTTATAGATTCTTAATAGTTTAAAATATATATATATATATATATATATATATATATATATATATATAGAATATTGATCCTTTGTCAGTTATACCAATATGAGACCTTTCATATTCTCCTTCTCTCTCTCTCACTCTTTCACTGTCTCTCTCTCATTGCTGGGGATGGAGCCAGGGCCCTGTGCATGGCAGGCAAATACTCTGCCACTGACTACACTCCAGCACTTATTTTTTCTCTGTACTTACGGCATCTCCACAAACAGAAAAGTTCCTAAATTTAGTTATTGAATGCATCAGTTTTTTCTTTACTATATGGTTTTGATATCTTAGAATGTGTATATACATATACAAGATAGCTAAGATAATTGTACTGCTAATTTCTATTCGTTCATTGTTTAAAATCTCTTCATTATCCAAAGTCAGAGCAGTATTTTCTTTTATTATGCAGTGGTTTTGCCCACGATTCTTCATGGTGGTGTGAACTGGGGATTGTTCTGGTTTCCAGTCCTGACAAACAGTGTACCACAGACAGCAGTGGCTTCTTTTTTTCACAAATGTGGTTCCTTTGTTCTTCTTGGCTTGTCTCTCTCCTCATGAGGTTTTGTTCTCAAGCCATTTCCTCGTAGGTTGTGCTTCATATTTTTTTATTTTAAAGAGACAAATATACAGTTAAAATGGTACAGAATTTCTAAAAAAGATGATAGGAAATTAACAATGATTATTATATTGCATATTGTTATCTTTAAAGTAGTTGCTCAGATTACCAGGAACAGGCATGCAAAATTGATCAAACAATATAAGTACTAACAGTTCCTTTCAGTGAACTCATAGAAAGTAGTAATACAATTACCTTAGCTCTCTTGTACATATATATACACATATCTTTTTTTTTCCTCTTCCTTCTTTTCTCTTTTCCCCCATTCGAGTTATTCTTTCCAGGTTGTGCTTCTTGATGTGTGTAGGTCTTAGGGTAGTCTCTGTAATTATTAGGTGGCAGGGTCCCAAAGGGTTGTGTCCCAGGCACAAGCATACCAACAGCTAGTATTTCCAGCAGAAAAGAAAGCTGTCAGGTAACCAAGGGCTATACCTGGAACTCCACAGCATCCCTTTACATCTGCTGTGTTCTGTTTGTGAGAACAATTGTACAGTCCACTCATGTAGTAGTGGAGGGGGGGCAGATAAATAACCTCTGTTAATGGAGGAGCTTCAGAGTTACACCATAGGAGAAAGAAAGCACATATAGGGTGGGAAGAGCCTATAGCACGAGAGATGTTATGGACATCCTTGGAAAATACAACCTGGCATCTCTGACCACAACAAGCTTCCTTCCATTTTGAAAATGATCTTTACCCCCTTCACATAATGACATCCCATGTCCTAATCACTTGTCTGCAGACCTTCTGGAATGCAGTTGCATGCATGTTTGCCACTCCTTGGTTAGGGCAAAATTCTGCTTCCTGGGAGTGATTCCATGTGGCTTTTGGCACTACATCCTGGACTTTTGGCTTAGCAGTGAATCATTCTTTTTCATAAAAAAATGGCTCTTGTTTGGCATGGAATAGCTTCCTCAGTTACTTGGTGCTTATAGAAGCTTGAGAGTCTTGGCTACTCGTTTTGCTTTGAAATGCCCTACTAGATGTGATTTTCACTTTCATCTGAACTGTTCAGGTGGATGGGGATTCTGCTAGGGCCATTGTCTAAGAACGTTGAGCTTTTTTGTAAATCTTACTGTGGTTTGGTCCACTGACAAAGTCATACTCACAGATCTCTTTGAAACTGTAATTTTCAGTTTTGGGGTCCTTGCAAGTCTGCTGTGGTATACTACCCTTTGTGATTTGTAGAAAGCCGTGATGTAGTATGAAACATAGTAGTTTTTATCCTCACTTTCTGTCATAGGGTGCCTTAAACTCCTGGGTTTTCCTACATGATAGGAGCATCTTCTTATTCATCATGTGCCCCTTTGACAAATCGTGTTTCTTTTAATTAGATTACTTGGAATAGAGTCCCTAAACAGCCTTAGAAGGAAGCCAGGCTGTGAAAGAAAAACCAAGTGACTAAGAGCTGGAACTTTCAGCCCCACCCATCAAACTCTTGTAGACTTCTCCATGTGAAAGTGAGAATTCAAGCAGGCAGCACACTCAGAGGGCCTCACCAGACTCAAAGAGGAGAAATGCACCCTGCCTATTGGCAGTGGTAAGATCACGCTGCAGAGAAGAAAAGGGCAGCTGAACTGCCATAAACACCTTTGGGATGAATTATCTTTGGAAGTGTGGCAGTCTTTCTCAGGGAGGCAATTTCATTTTTCCCAAAAGGATAACCATTGACCCAGTACTGTTTATTGAACATTCCATGGTTTCCCATAGCCCTGTAATGTCCATTCTGTTCTAAAAAATATTTCTAAGTCTGGCTGTGTGTTTGTTTTAGATTTTCATTTAGGTCCATAGTTTTCAAATTGGGTCAGTTCTACAGGGATGATTTGGCAACATCTGGAGGAGTGTTTGATTGTCATATATAACCGATATTTATATGTCTGGGAGTGCTACTAATATCCTGTGGGGAGAGGCCAGGGACGCTGCTCAACATTCTGCAGTACCTGGGACAATCCCACAACAACGGACTGGCTCTAAGTGTTGGTGATGCTGCCATCGAGGAACCTGGTTTATGCAGCAGTATTGCCTGGCTACATTGTCTTCACAGGTGTTTATGTCCTGTAGAGCAAATCACCTCCCTTTCTCTTTCTTCTTTAAGCATATCTTTTTTATTTTTGGCCCTTTGCATTTCCATATGAATTTTAAATCACTTATCATGTTTCATGAAAAACTTTAAATTTTCACTGCAATTGCATTGTAATTATAGATCTTCATGAAGAAAATCGAAAGGTTATAATATTGATAACCTTATTTACCAATGTGACATATTTCTCTGTCAATTTAGTTCTTTAGTATCTTTCAATAGTTTTATAAGCTTCATATGAAAGAACTTGCAAATCTCTTGTACAAAATGCTTTGCTCTCTTGGCCAGTTAGTTATAAGGCTTTTAATTAATTGCTTTCCTTTCTTGGTCCTTAATTTCCTTATATGAAAAACATGACATTTTAGCCCAAGACTACCTGATTAAAATGTTAAAATGTTAGGATTAAATTGATAACTTTCAGTGCACAAAACAAAAATGGTTCACTAGAGGGAATTCTTCTGCATCTTGTCTGAGACAAAGTTGGCAGACTTCAGTGAAAATAACACTCCTCCAGACCTCCTCTTGATAGCTACAGATGTCACTAGTGGCAAAGAGCCCATCTTTGGAGGGGTGGGAGTGGGAAGGGACTCCTTGGCCTCTCTTTAATCACAATTATGTACATAAGAAATTCTGCTTTGGTCTTTGGGTCATATTACTTGTTTTGGGGTGTAGA
The DNA here is from genome assembly GCA_004027595.1 of Dinomys branickii. NCBI lineage: Eukaryota > Metazoa > Chordata > Mammalia > Rodentia > Dinomyidae > Dinomys > Dinomys branickii. The sequence goes on along the minus strand of PVLD010000862.1, from coordinate 116,685 downwards.
AATATAAGAAACCCATGTTTGAACCTAGGAGGACATTTTTAGATTACTCGATTTAATTCCTTCACTAGAGAAATGAATAGATTATGATTTAGAGATATTTTTGCTTTCCAAAAGACACACAATTTATGAAAGCCACGCCTAGAACTCAGGTCCAAAAACTTTTATGCCATAGTTAAGAGAATTGAATTGGTGAGTAAGGAAGGAGGTGGGTATTGGAGGTGGGGCAAGGGGAAGGATTATGTTTCAGTTTTAATGGACTGAGAGGTGGGTTGGTGTGTGAACGTCTTGAATTATATGCAGTCTGTGTATGTGTGTGTGTGTGTGTGTGTGTGTGTGTTTGTATGGGTACACAAGTGTGTACATAAACGCCGTCATTTGGCTGGAAATGGGACTTTTATTGTGATTGTAGGCTTCTAAGAAATTGGATTGGATGCTGGCCTTTACTTATCAAAGTAGGATACCTTGACTGGCTTTGGAGAATCATTTAGTTTATATTTTAGACTCTTTTGGGAATGCTGGCATAGTAAGTTATTACCAGAAATTTAAGCTTTCAGTTACTTATCTTTAACTTAGTTTAATGATTTCCAGATTTCACGTTTTCTTCTTACTGACTCAAAACTGACTTTTCAGGTAAAGTGCCATTATTAGGTGTTCTTTTGAGAGAAGATGAAACTCATCTTTTCTCCATTAGTCATCTCTTTTCAAGTCTCTTGAGACTGTTTTTGAAATATTTCTTTATAGTGCTCTTATTTGTGAGTCTTCTGATTCACCTTGATGGATACTTACCTTGTAAACTACAGATGTTAAAAAAAAAGCAAACTATAAATGTTTTCAAATTCTTTGTTTCTGCAACTGCTTCAAGAATAAATGTGTAGTTATTTGGAGTACTTTTTCACAAATGTTATAGGCAAGATTTTCAGCATTTATTTTGACTCAGATAAAAGTAAAACTAAAGAGTCCTTGCGTTGCTTGTGCAGTGCCCTGTGCGGGGTGGAGTGCCGCGTGCAGGGCCGTGTGCACGCTCGGCAAGTCTCTGCCCACCGAGCCCGCCCTCAGCCCACAGTGTGTGTTGGTGAGTCTTCCAGTAAGCCTGTGTAGGAGGCCCTCCGAGAACAACACCTTTTGGTGTTAGTTCTCATTCTGCATGGTGTGGGCCAGTGAAGAGAGAGTCTGAACTGATGGAGACTCCATGGGGTCACCTGAGCATCACTGCTGCCCATACGCAGGGAGGAGAGGAAGAGGGCAGGCAGGCGGAAAGGCAGCACGGGGACGGAGTCTTTTAGCTCCTTCAGGACAGACTTAGAAATGACATTTCCTATGTGAAGTGATACTCAAAAGGAAGAGGATTAACCTTTATTAAATAAATTGTTATTGATGTGACTGTTAGGCCAAATGGTTTTTGTGTTAGTGTACTCTTCCTTAGCAGATACTGGAGACTTATCAATTATTGGATGTGGAACTGCCCATCTGTAAGGTTTGCCAAAGTTACAGGGCAGTAAGGCTTTCAGGCTGACTGCAGTAAAGAGCCTAGCGTCCCACTAAGAGCCCCTTCAATCACGAGAACCAAAGATATGACGAGTTTTATTTATTTATTTTTAAAATGTATCACATAGTTGAAAACTTTTTTCTATAAATGTTATTTGATGGGTATAATGAATTTTTTTTTAAAAACCACGTTATTATTGGCTGTAATTAGCTGTGTTTAATAATTTGACGAAGGCTGAGCCCATATGTTAGCTGCTATTATGGGGTAATTCTATAAAACCCCAAGAATACAAGTTGCGGGAACTGTTAAAGTATCCATGTCTCCCATTGACTGCAGTAATAGAGCATTTCTTCTTGGCTACTAGATTCCCTCCTTCCTCGCCACTGAAGCCATATCCGAAGAAGCGCCCGTACCAAAGGGATGTTATTAAATTCCCAGAATGGAATGATTCCCCGCCAGGCGCCTTACAAGAGAATATCCCAGTGAGGCCGGTTGTGATGGTAAGTGCTGTGGCTGGAAGACGAACCATTTCTGGGAGGAATCAGCGAGTAGCCCCCAAGCTTGGGCTGCTTCCTTCTCTGGGCTCTTCCTGGTGGTAGTGCGGAGGTGCTGTAGAACAGCAGTACACTGTCAACAGTTGGGAGACCAGTCCACAAAGATGGGCTTTTTCCACTTTTCACTCTTGGCCACTGACGTTTTGACGAGATATATGGGCTCTATTTACTTATGTTCTCTCAGGGCAGGTTTCCGCTGAACTCTCTTTTCTTGTCTGTTCTGTGACTTGCTCTTTTTGCTTTCCATTTTCTCCTGAACTTTGTATAATTATTATCAGTTGAGAGCGAGAGGGTAGGGGATGGTGTATCGTGAGTGACCTGTGACATGCTATATGAACAAAGGTAGCTTCTTTCAGGCTTGGAAAAACCTCAGACTCACTGTGAGTCCTCCCTGCCTTTTTTTGCATGTTTTGTCCTTGAAATAGCCCTAGGAGAATGCTGTAAAGATTGAGATAATCAGAGAAAAAAAAATACACAGAAAAGTTTATAAGATAGTTTTAAAGAATTTTATAGACACTAAGGTTTTAAGTTAGTATAATCATATAAAACTTGATGTTAAGGACATAGTTTTGTTACAAAGATATGATGAAACCAGTTTTAGGCAGTGTAGTAAAAAATAACTCTAAAGAGATTGCATTGTGTTTCAGTTTGCAGAAAACAGTTAAGAAGCTTAGACTTTCATCAGAAATGATTCAAGGACAGGAGCGATGCTGTTGATGGAGATAGAGACTCCATGGTTGTGCAGATTTGTCAGGGTTTAATTGATGGTAAAGGTGGGTTCTGTCAAGTGGGGGTGTCTAACAGACAGATGGAGACAGTGCGCTTGGAACTTAGGGAAGGCTGTATTTGGAAGTCCTCTGTTTATTACAAGCGTTAGAGTATTCCTGTATGCCAGGCATTGTGCCAAGCTCTCCAGAAACAGTAATGCCACATTTTTTACTGTAAAAGGGCTCCGTCCAGGGAAGCACATAATACAAAATTAACTGTTAGAAACATAGTAGAAAACCTTTGAATAAGTGTTATCTGAGAACTTTATTAGTAGTTAGTTATTGTCTAGTTGATAGTTCCTATCCTGGAGAAAATTAAAAGTTCCAAGACATCAGGTACATTTTTTGAACATTTGTATTAAAACACCTAATATGACTCTCTGAGTAGAACTGTTACTCAATAGGCATTTTTTCATTGTAGGATCACCTGGTGTTATTTACACACAGAGATAAAACCCCATATTAAATTAATGTCCTTTTACTCTCACTGATTTACTGACTTCCCTGTTCTGTTCTCTGTGGTTCTGTGAAGTTGTAATAATTCCAGGTGTTCTCACCCAGAAGACCAAGTATTCATTAGCCCATTTCCATCCACTGTTTGGGGCTTGACATCCGTGATAGCCACTTCTATTTTTAGTTTCCAATTTTTGGGAGCTCCAAGTGCTATGCTAGAGTTCCACATTCATCAACTGCTTGACCCCCTAAACCTGTTTCTCCCCTGGCCACCTGGCCCTAGAGAGAATTACCGTAATTAAAATTTTTATTGTGTATTGTTTTTTTCCATGCATATTTTTAACACAAAAATGAGGTCCTAGAGGCTATTTTGTAGCCTCTATTCTTCACTTAATTGGTCATATGTTATGACCAATTTTTTATGTTGTTAAACTTCTGTTTGGTTTTTTGATTAGCTTTTTTTTTTTTTTTTTTGTCTTTTTTGAGACAGGATCTCCTTTGCAGTTCAGGACTTGAGCTTACTTTGTAGTCTAGGCTGGTCTCGAACTTGCAAGGATCCTCCTGCCTCAGACTCCTGAGTGCTGGGATTACAGGCGTGTGCCACCGTGCCTGGCTTCTGTTTGTTTTTTTAAGGCAGGATCTTGCTCTGTAGTTCAGGTGGGCCTTTAACTCACTGTAACCCAGGCTTGCCTGGAACTGGCAGTGATCGTCCTGCCTCAGCCTTCCAAGTGATTGAGTGATAATTAGATACTCAGTCTAACATGATGCAGAGGAGGAGAGAGATATAAACAGCAAGAGATAAAAGTTTAATGCGGGCATGGAGGGAGTCAGCACCCAGACAGCTGTGCTGGCTCTGAAGACAAAGGACAGGGTTGGAGCTTATATGCACTCCGAGGGGAGGGGCACAGGGTAGCTGATGTAGGCTGCTCAGGTTAACTTGCTGAAGCAGGATTGGATCATTGTTGGCCTGTGTGGGCTTTAGCAAAGGCAGCTGGGAAGAAGAAACCACAGGGGTCTCTGGGAAGAAGGAGCTATGCACCATTATAACTCAGTATTGGACTGTTGCCATGAGGACTGGGCAGGTCTTGGGTGGGAAACCTATCACCAAGTGCTGGGATTACAGTGTACCACCATGACTGGCTCATGTTATTAAGCATCTGACTTCATTCTTATTGTCTGTATCATGTCTAATATAAAAGTGATATATTTAATTTATTTTTATAGGTAAATATTTAAGTATGTTCATGAGTTTTTTAAGGGTATATTTGGAAGTAGATTTGCTAGGCAAATGCAACAACCTATGCGCTGGATTTGAAAAACCTGTTTTAGATATTTAAAAATTCACAAAGCTATGTAGCCTTTGAAATTTTTTGTAATTCAGTAATTTTTTTTAAAAACAAAAGCAAACCAAAGCCAAGTGAATAATGCAACCTTCTTACTTCTCACCCCCAGATTAATAAGGTTTTTCTATAATATTACTTCTACTAAAAACTATTAATAGAAACTCTTTGGAAATGACTTCTAACATATTTTGCCTTTAAAGGTCAATATTTATCTTTGTCATTAGGAAAAGTGTTATAACTTATGTTCAGTAGCGTATATGTGAGCTGTGAGCTGCTGAGAGTATTGTGGTGGAGCTGAGGGCCTCAGGGCAGGTACTTCTCTGCGCCACACCACACCGCGATTTTCCCCTTTGCAGAGCAGGGTTCAGTCTCCTCCCCTGCCCTGAGCTGTCCTCAGCTGTCCTCACCTTTGCTTTTCTGCCTTTTGCAGATGCCTGGGACTGGGCTGCTTTCCAGCATTGTGCTAATTTGGTATTTGCTTTAAAAAGATAGAGCATTCTTGAAAGTAATACATCTCTTACTTTAAACAATCATTCAATTGAGTGCAAGTTTAGAAAGATAGTTCTTGTCTTAATTTAGAATTATTAACATTTTATTTCATTGCTACTTCACTGATTAGTTGAAAGTCCCACTTGAAATATTAGCTAGGTAATGTCATGCTTAATACCATAACTCCTTGGTAATTCATGAATATTCATTTATAATATCACCTAATCTTAGGAGTTGTTCTTTCCATTTGTAAGGTCCATGTAAAGAAATTTAGTTTATAATTCTAATCGTTTTAAATCAGATTATAAATAGCCAAATCAAGGATAGTTCTCCAAAACTCATACAGTCTAATACTGAAATATTCTCTCTTACTGCCCCCTTTCTTCTATCCCTTCTTGTTACTCCCAACCCCTCCCTCTGAATCAGAATTCCGAGGTGTGGTTCAAGCGGCACAGTATTGCCATCGGGGAGGTGCCGGCCTGCCGCCTGGTCCACCGGAGGCAGCTGACAGAGGCCCATGTGGAAGAGATGTGGAAGTCGATGACCTTATCATAGTATGTACATTTGACTTGAATGAGACATTTTAGTAATCTTTTTCTATTTTGTAGTTTCGCTACTTTCTGCATGCTTTCTGATATATGTGCTGGGGAAGTGAGCACTCTGCATATTTTCTGAAACTGCATATAAAATCCTCAACTTGGTATAATTTATACCTATGCCATTTAGCCAACATAATTGAACCAAATTCTGGGACTTTTCTATTGTCTTCTTTGTAACAGTTAAAAATAGGAGTTTAAAAGTTCTTAAACTTTCTGATAATATTGTAATCTTTCGTGTCATAAGTGCGTAATACTTTGGTGTGAATATTTGAGGCACATACTATGGGTATAATTAAATCTAACATTGTTACAGCAGTTTTTTTTCCCCACAAAGATGTACTGGAGCAGTTTCTCACCATTGGGTAAGATAGTTTTTGTTTTTATAATACTTGTGCTTATAAAATTACTTTCTTAGAATTCAAGGTATTATATAATTAAATCATTGAAGCAACATGTTAGTGGTGAAAAAAGGCATCTTTTAATTTTATTTTGTCATACTCCATTTGTAAACATCTTGCTCATAAAGATTGGATAAAATATATGCAAAGAATACATCATAAATTAATCTGTTACAGTGCCATGCTTTCAGTTAAATAATAATTCTTGAAAAGTAATTAAATAATTTAGTTACTATTTATCTTTATAGTTTACAGAAAATCCTTGGCCTGGATTCCTTAGAAGAAATTCTAGACATCAAACTCATCAACTCCAAGTTCATCATCCATAATGTATATAGTGTGAGCAAGCATGGCGTTGTTATCCTTGACGACAAGTCCAGTAAGTGCCTGAAACCCGTTTGCTTTTGGTTGAGTCAACTCGTTGACTGCACAGGTCCCATCAGTTCCCATTTAACCCTTCCCTAAACCCTAAATAAGTTCACTTCCTCATCACATACACCCTTCTCTCGCTTCCTAACACTTTGTATTTTTTTTAGCATTACGAGACTAAACTTTGTATCGATATACTCGAAGACTGCAGCATGGGCTGCTATACACCTGCAATCCCAGCACTTGGGAGGCTGAGGCAAGGGGATAGTAGTGAGTTTGAGGACAGCCTGAATGGCATGGTGAGCCCTGGGCTCAGCAAATCAAAACAACAACAACCACAATAGAATAATAAGAAAAACAAATAAACTCAAAGACCTAGAAAAATTGACAATCTTTTTCTTTTGAGACAATGTCTCATCACACAGTTTAGGCTGGCCTCAAACGCACTGTGTAGCCCAGACTGGCCTTGAACTCATGGCCGTCCTCCCGTCCCAGCCTCGTTGTTTACAGGAAGAAAGTGGAATAGAAAAGGGAGTATCCAGGAGTGAGACCCTCAGCAGAAGCCGTCCTGAGGCCAGTTCATTGTTAGTTCCCTGGGAATTGAGTGGTTGTGTATTAACCTTGGGACACAGAAACATGAGTGTGTTTAAGACCTGAGTGCTTGACTTGGTTTTGAGGTGAGCACTGGAGTGTGACACCAGAATTTAGGATTCTGCCTGAATTTTTCATGACAGCTTCTTTTTGTCAGGTCACCTGGGATGGTCTTGAGTTATGTTACTTTATTTTCTTTTTAAGAAGGTTGCTCTTAAAATGTTGAAGGTGCTTTAATTTTTTTTTTTTTTTCAATACCCTGTTTACAGATCAAGCCATTCTACAGAGCAGGGGAGAAAAAAGACACGTAGCAGCCACCTGACCTGGTTTTTGATTTGGAGAAATGTAGTCATGGTACTTACAGAGGTCCACATTGCCCCACGCTGATCTTTTAAAATTTCCTTTGTAAGGATACGGGACAGACCAGAGCTGGTTAAGCAGTATGATTTGTTCTTCTTTTAGTTCAAATTCTTGATGCTGAGAATTGGCTGGGACTAACTGACATTTGAATGTGAAAAGATGGTATAATACTTTTTCAGATTTTAAAAAATATTAAATTTAGGGTTGGAGGCTCCTGCACAAGAGACAGAGTATATCAGAAGAAGGTGTTTTAGGCTTTGTTTCCTGACAGGAGCAGAGCCTGTCTTTGAAAGTGGAAAAAGGCGAGAGTCCAAGGGTATAGATAAGCCCAGGAGTACAGTTATTATCACAGGGAAGATGACTGATTGAGTGGTAGGGCAATGGAGATGAGGGAGGAGAAAAATTGAATGATCAAATGGGCCATCATCTGTGTAACCTGAGTAACAAAGATGAAGGTAACATTATGTAGGACAGCATCCAGAGCTAATTCCCTTCTATGTTTTCTATAATTCTGTATTTCCTCAATCGTTTTTGTATTAACAGAAGTGAAGATAATTTTATATTATACAGCATCCAGTGCAAATTCCCTACTATCTTATCTATAATTTGGTATTTCCTTTAATGTTTTTGTGTTAACTAATGTGAAGATAACTATGTAATACAACATCCAGTGCTAATTCCCTACTATATTCTGTATAACTTTGTATTTTCTGTATTGTTTATGGCTTTTCTGGTTCATATGTCTCCATTCTTTT
>PVLD010000862.1:0-108421 GCA_004027595.1 Dinomys branickii | reverse complement strand
AACTTTGACTTTCTCAGCTCCTGTGTCAGGAGCAGAGGACAGTGGGAGACAGGGCCAGGTCTGTGGTGACTTCCTGAGTTGTTATGTTGATACCAACACAAAATCTTAGGTTCCATGTAATGAGGGCTAATGTGGCCTTTGCAATACACCTAAGCCTTCCGCATTTTCCAGGTGTAGCAGGTTAATACTTTTGCTACAGCCAGATGACCAGTCCTCAGACTTTCGTTTTATGAGGTACTTCAGAAAGAAGGGAGGACTGTGCAAGACTCGGGTTCATCGATGTAACTCAGTGCACCATCATGTTCCCACTTCTGCAGAGCAGAGGGGACAAGTGCAGTCATGATACTGGCCCTTCTCACAGCATCTAGGGTAGGGCCAGGAGGGAAGAGACAGCTCCAAACGATTCTGCTGTGATTCTGTGTAGCAGTTTTACTCCTGTCATTTTAAGGTTGGCCTAATTCTAATAGCTAAATTTTATTTTATTTTATTTTATTTTTTTGAAGGTTTTTTAAATTTTATTTTAAAGACAAAAGAATGGAGACATATGAACCAGAAAAGCCATAAACAATACAGAAAATACAGTTATACAGAGTATAGTAGGGAATTAGAACTGGATGTTGTATTTCATAGTTATCTTCACATTAGTTAACACAAAAACATTAACGGAAATACCAAATTATAGATAAGATAGTAGAGAATTTGCACTGGATGCTGTATAATATAAAGTTATCTTCATTTCTGCTAATACAAAAACGACTGAGGAAATACAGAATTACAGAGAACATAGAAGGGAATTAGCTCTGGATGCTGTCCTACATAATGTTACCTTCATCTTTGTTACTCAGGTTACACAGATGATGGCCCTTTTGATCAGTTCGTTTTTTCCTCTCCCTCATCTCCGTTGCCCTACCACTCAATCAGTTATCTTCCCTGTGATAATAACTGTACTCCTGGGTTTATCTATATCCTTGGACTCTTACCTTGGGAAGAGATATAGCTGCCTCAGACTATACTATAACATACAGGGGTGTATACAAACTGCGATGGTTGGAGGTGGGAAAGCACATATGCTCACAGCGGACCGCCCGGTTCCACCCTGTCGTCGTTCTTCTAATAGCTAAATTTTAATGTTACTGGAGCTTTGTTGACCTAAAACATTTTGAGAATAGTACAGGTAAAATGATACTTACTTTGAACCTACAGTATTTACTTTTTCTTTTTTGTGGCCCTAGAGGTCAAGCCCTGGCCTCACATACGTAATCACTGAGCAACCCCCGACCCTTACTTAGTCTTTAGTTATTTTCCGGACAGTGTTTGGGAAACTTGTTTCACAAGTGCATTAGTTGGCTAATATTTTTCCTCCTTCTATATTTTTTCTTTCTATAAGTCTTAGAGTTAATTGATTTCTCTGCTGATTTGTTTGCCTGAGACAAAATACCCAATTTTTATTTTTACTAAATCTTGAAAACGTGCCTTTTCTCCTCAGAGAAAATTGTTGTAGTGACTTACATACGCATATATTATAACACTGCTAAAGAAAGCATTCCACCTTTCAAATGTTCTAATATGTAAACCAGTGACATATTTCATTATACGTGGTCAAGTAATACATTCTTACAATATCAAGTGTGTATATAATTCCTTGATTTATGTAGAATTGGATAAAATATGTTTTCAACTCTCTTTTTCTTCCTGTAGAAGAACTACCTCATTGGGTACTGTCAGCTATGAAGTGTTTGGCAAACTGTAAGTACTAATTATGTACCAATTTTAGGAAATGAACAGAAATTATTGCCCTGAATTAGAAAATATTTCTGCTCAGTGGCCTGAAAATTGCTTTGACACCTGTGAGACTGGCAATTAATTGTTATGCTTTTAGTGATAATTTTATGACTGAGTGAAAAGGCTGTGAGTTATAAAAATATTTTTGTTTGTTTCATTTTTTTATGACAAGGTCCTGCTTTGTAGTCAGGCTGGCTTTGAGCTGCCTGTATGGACCTGATGGGCCTTGAACTTGTGATCCTCTTGCCTCAGCCTCCTGAAGAGCTCTAGTTACTTTGATCAACTGGTAATGGTGCTATCTGGCTTAGAAAAGCTCTTTTGAGTCACACAGATACCTCAGAAGGCTAATTTCTTCTTTTAAGGGTAGAACTTGCATGTACAAAAAAGTGTATAAATTCCTGAGTTAGTAGACCACAAATCATTGATTTAACTATAGTTAGTTTTGTTTGACTATAGAATGAAACTAGCTATTCACCTTAATGGGAGTAATCTTAGTGGATCTATATGGAAAATGATTATGTACTATCATTTTTAATACTTGTACAGCAACATTAGTTTGTGTGAAGCCCAAATTTCTCTGGGTTTAACTATTAGAATTTTTATTGGCTTTTGGTTGCTATTGTAGAAACTTTGTGATATAGAGTACTGTGGTGTTAGCCAGGGGAAGTGCTTTTTATTCTTCTTGTTCAAACATTTGAAGTAAATTAAATAACAGCTTCAGCCAGAGTTGGCAATGATGAGATAGGAAGTATAGTGGGAAGCTAAATTGCCCGTTTCTGAACTCCTGGCAAGATCGGGAAGTTGGTCAGCTGCAAGTGAACATAGGAGGCCAATATAACACACCTAAGCTATAATGTTTTAAACTGTACAAAGGTGTGTTTATGGATGTTTGATTTTCAGTGATGACTAAAATGTATCAAGGAGTACAACTTGGCCTTAAGCAAGGTGTACTGTACACATAATGCCATAAAATTTCTGAGGAATATTTAGAATAAATGAATTCCAGTAGCAAGGAAAGTGATCACGTAGTAATGATTACAATCTGTGAGGTATTGTAGTTGGTCAGGTAGAGAATGTTGAAAGTGTGGATTATGTATCAAAGGGCAAGGTCAGCCTCTGAATAGCTTTATGAAATTCTTGTTTTCCAAAACTCTGCTTGACCCTCGAAATTTACTTCGAGGCCATCAGAGTCATAAGCTGTTCCTTGTCCTTCTTATCCTTAATAAGTCCGTATTTCCACTATAGTCATCTAAATTGGAACAAAAAAGATAGGCTGAATGTGTGACACTTTGAAGGTTGATCATCTCCTTTTTGATTAGCCTGCCGCCCACCTCTTTCTTTAACTGTCCTCTGCCGTGTGCATATGAGCCTGGATACTTTAGTTGTTGGCCAGTCTTATTCATTGCTGGCCACAGAATGAGAGATTGGTGCTAAGTAAGTCCAAAACCAGTTTAACTGGGTTTCTCTTCTTGTGTGTAGGCCACAAGAACGTGATAAAAAATGAAAATTTAAAAAAAGCCAAAGCATTTCCTTTCCAGAATGTATCAGAAATAACATGACAAATTAGAATAAGAAAAAAAAGTTTTAAAGTTCAAAGTGATGAAGGAAGAAAAGATCTTTAAAAAATATGACCTCTCATAGAGCTCATTGTGTACTTTTTTTGGCTTTTGTTTTTAGGGAAACCTTTTATAAAAATTTTTACATACTTTTAATGAGATTGATGAAATATTCACCAAGGAAATAGCGGCTTGAAAAGAGCCACATGCTCACCTTGATAGGGATTCCTTCTAAGCTGTGAGACTGGCTACTGGGATGCGTCAAACTGATTACTTCAGTTGCTAAACTTGGGCGCAGTCAGGAGGAAGCAGGCAAAAATGGTGGCTACTTTTGCTGCTACTTTATGGGGTACCGCACACACAGATATTTCATTATTTAAGCCCGCAATCATGTTTATAAGAACAGAATAGAATTTTTAAGGGTTTTTAGGGAGACCAGAAACACCCACTTCATGATGTCCCAGTGCATTGAAATGCAAAGGCCCAGAATGCTGTACTGTGCTTCTTAGGGTAGCTTGATCCTTTTTTAGTTCCAGCAGTTGTGTAGGAAGCATTTCCTCCCAATTTATCTTGGCCATTTCTTTGTTCTCCTGGGGATAGAAGTCTGTTGGCTTCTGTTTAATCTTTTGCTGGCCTTGAACATGCCAATGCAGTTATATTTTCTTCCATGGTGTAATGGAAATGAGGAAGGATAACTCAAAACCTGTCATTTGAGGAGTAAAAGAAAAAAGTTAAGCTCTATTATGAAATTCAAAACAAGGACCAGAGGTTTTTATTTCTTAAAGTGTTCCTCAGGGTACCCCTTGCTATTTGTCTCAAGGCATGGGAGGTCCAGTTTGTCAACTTGTTAACAAATCTTTGCTCATAAATGGATTGTTGGTACCAATTTTGTAGAGAGCATTTCTTGTTTCTCTTTGGTCCCAGATACTGGTATCTCTTTCTTTGCTTTGCTGCTGGCATAGAATATGGTAGACTGTTTCAGTGACCCTAAGGTTGGTCTAACTTTGCATTCTGCAGGAAAAGCTATCATTTGATGGTTGGGACTCAACTAGAGAGTTTATAATCATAATGAATTAACAAGACAATATGTACAATCTGCATAGGCCCAATCATTTACATTTTCATTAGTCTAAGATAGTTTAGAGGAAGAAAATGATCATTGTACTGATTTCTATGTAGGATTTTTAAATAAAAATGAAATAATGAAAACATAAAATTTGCTTTATAAGTTATATATTATATGTGTGAGCCAGTTGTTAGGTTGATCAACTTTATCTAGATTGGGAGGACAATGAACATTTTGAAGAAAATTATCAGTTTGCATTTAATAAAAATGCCTTCAAAAGAACATAAAAAGTGAATTTATTTTAAAATGGAAGTAGGCCAGTACTTTTCCTCATTATTTTATGATAGATTTGAACTTAAAGTACATTTATATAAGCAAAATGTATAATCTCAGTATATATAGTGTCAATTTTCCATGACAACTTTTCTGTATATCCTAACTATCTGAATGTCTGTGTATCTTGGTGATTTGTACATACTACATGTATACATAGATTTTAATATTCAGAGATGATTGCCCCATTAATGTTTCTTTTGCTATTCTCTTTTTTTTTACTCAAAATAGGGCCCAACTGTTCAGATATGAAGCAGCCAATGTACTCAGGATTTGAAAAAGATGTGTTTAAAACGATAGCAGATTATTACAGTCACTTGAAAGAGCCACTGCTTACGTTTCATCTCTTTGATGCTTTCGTCAGTGTGTTAGGTAAGTTGGGTCCACATTAGTGATACTGAGTCACTGAAGTTTTTGCTTTCTGGAGACATCCATTACCAAAGCTCATAGCATTTTTCAAAGGAGAACTGACAGGGTGCTTGGCAGAGCTGGATTCCTGCTGTATGAAGGAGTAAAAGAAAATAGTTAAGCTCTATTATGAAAATCGAAACAAGGACCAGAGGTTTTTCTTTTTTTTTTTTTTGGCAGTACTGGGGATTGAACTCAGGACCTTGTGCTTGTCAGGCAGGCACTTATTCCACTGAGCTATATCCCCAGCCCCAAGGTTTTTATTTCTTAAGGAAGAACAATATGTCATTTCCATACAAGGATATAACTTTATTGGTAGAGAAGAATGTAAGTTGACATTCACTATTCATAAATCTATTACCCTGAGTATGACTTCATGAATAGTCAAGTGTGGGGGTGTATTTTCATTTAGAAATCTAATTTCTTTTTATAAGAGAAACAGATTTTTGTGGGATTGTTTGTTATTTGAGACGTGTAAAATGAAGTGGCCTTATCATTCCCCAGAACTTGTTGCTATTTCTCATATAGATTTATGCTTTCGAATTTACACTGAAAAAAAGCATTGTGGAAAGGAAAACAGTCAACATAATTGCTATAGATATTTATAATATTATTCCTTTCTTCTTGGAAATCGGAGTTTTGAGCTGGTTATGGTAATTGTTCAATTAGTTTTTTGTTTTCTTGTCAAACGTTTTGCTTTAAAGGCCAAATGTTTTTGCAGCTGTCACCCTGTTTTGTAGATTTGTCACAATTAGCATGCTTTTATTTTTGAGCATCTTGGAGTTTAACACTTTTTCTCTTTCTCTTGTTTTCATTTCCTTTATTTTCCTTTGTATCCCTTTTCTTTGTTCTGTCTTAACTTTCTTTTTACAAAGTATGGATGCTGTCATAGCATTCTAACAAAAATACCAGTAATATGTCAGTAAGTTACCTGATCTCACAGTACAGTACTTTAGAATTCAAGGTTGTGTTGTTTGTCCTCAGAGAGCAAATAATTATGGATCATGTACATAAGAGTGACTGTTCTCAGACAGACCAGCACTGGGAATAAATGAAGGGCCTATTTGGCCTGCTGCTGGGTTGGAGACAGCTGGGTCTTGGTATTTTGTTTCCAGCTGAAATTGATTGGGGGTTTATGTGCTTGTGAACGTCAGACCTGATGACAACTACTTGCCGCTGCTTAGTATGCTTGTGGACTGAGTCAGTAGATTGTATTCACTTACTGCCTTTATGCAATGGTAAAAGAAGAGTTCCAAAGATTAGATTAAAACTCACTTTCCAAGGTGGGCATGGTGGCTCCTTGCCTGTAACCTCAGCACTCTGAGAAGCTGAGACAGGGGATTTGAAATTTTAGCCCAGCCTGGGCATCTTAGTAATTTTCAAGACTTTATCTCAAAATAAGAAAATTAAAAAGAGCCTAAAGATAGCTCAGTGGGTCAGACCCCAGTACCATAAAGTACCAGAAGATTTTCTTCTAATTTTCCATTTTGTAAATATTCTGTACTAAAGTTTTTTAGTTTGAGTATAGAAGGACTTATAACTTTTTATAAAAATACAGATTCTAATTTGAATCAGCTATACCTTTTTATATCAGTGGCCTGTTCTATCACGATTGTTCATTTTGGTCTCAAGAATTAAGGTGCACTGTATTTCCTAATTAATATCAGTTACCCTCTGAGATATCTATGCAGGGTTTGAGATAGAGAGACTCCTGGGAGGGGAGAAACCCGCCTCTGCCCCCTCACCATGAGGGGAGCTACAGCGAGCTTGAGCCTTGGGAGCCTCTGTGAACCTCTAGGGAGGGGAAACCCTGCCGACCGCCCTTCCACTATCCAGGGAGCCCTGACCTGGAGGAACCCTAGAGCCTGGCTCACACACTGCAGGTCGAGCAGCCAGCACAGGAAGCACTCAGGACATAGCAACCATCTGGCCCGGAGGAACCCAGGGTAAATCCACTCTAACAAGGGGGAACACATTGCATACAAACCCCTAATTTATAAGTGGTTCTGTTATGTAAGTATAGGCTTTGCTCCTGTGGCCTAAAGTACAGAATCAGTAGTTACCACAGTTGGTCAGTTTCTAAATTGTGCTTATTACTAATTGTATTACTGTAGCTAGGGTGTCTTATCTGTTGTAATCAGTTGTTCTCCCTTGGGTAACAATATTGGGAAGCTCTGGGGTAATAACCTCCCCTACACCAAAGGACTGGGGACTGAGCAAAACAGAAACCAACATCTCACTCTCAGTTGGGAAGGTAGGATCTTGGGACAGACATATTTCTCAATTTACGTGAATAAATTACCCGGATAAGGAAGCTGTTGCCATTAGGTATCAGCAAGCGTAGATGATTGCATGTGGCTGGTGATAATGTATTACCCTCACTCACCCGGTCCTTCTCAGGTGGATATATGAGACACTGCATTGTGAATTATGTTTTTATATGCACGTGTAGTGAAGGAAGAAAGTTTTTCAGGGTGTGGGAGGCCATAATGTGTTTATATGATTAACAAAGATAATCTCGTACAGCAATCCTTTTAGAGTCTGTGGGAAAAGTAAATTACATACGTAGGTTGAATTCTGATAGGGTTGACTCATTCCTTAAGCTTTTGACTTTAATTGGAATATGATGACATTAAAATATTTTTAAGTAAGTAATCATTCTTTAGTAGAGAAGCTAAAAATTTTACAACATTTTCAATGGAAGTAGTTTTCCATTTAGTCAATGATCTTTTGTGGTTTATTCTTTTACTTCTAGCATAGAAGGGCTTGATGCCAGAGCTCACCCCTGAGAACAGTTTTAATACATGAAGCAGGGCATTTAAAAGTTTTTAAAAACAAAAGCCCAAAACCAAACAAAAAAAAAACCCAAACCAAAATGACATTTTTAAAGATATGACCTATTCTTTACTGAAAATTTAAAAACGATTTTAATTTGGTTCAGCATTCTGATCAAACAGATGCTTGTCCATAGTGATTGATCTCCATTTCCATTTCCTTCTATTAGTGCGCATGGCTGAGTAGTGCACGTTCTGAATGAGAGAGAGAGATGCATCCTCGGCTCACACGCCAGAGCCTAGCAAGTCGAGCAGCAATGAGTCATTTGGCCCCGATAGGAGGCAGCAGGAGGTGGGAGCAGGGTGGGGTGTTTTAGAGATTGGGAAACCACAGGCTTGTTGATCTGTAGGCCAAATTTGGCTCATCTAAACACACTGTAAACATATTTGGTTTGACTTGTGTGCTTTACAAAGGAAAATCATGTATAAGTTCTTATTTATGGAAAAGGTTGTAAGAACTGCCAGCGGGAGGCTTGAACTTCTAGTGGCCCAGACTGCTGCAGGAGAGTAACGAATGCCTCCACTCGCAGGAGCAAGTGATTCAGCAGCAGAGCTCCAGTTTGCCTTTCCCTATTGCTTTTTAGACTCTGAGGCCAGGTTTGCCTGCCTCCTTTCTCGTTCGTTCCATTTGTCTGTTCTTGTGGGCAGCTGGGCTTGAGACTCCTAGTTTATTGCTAGTGCACTGGAAAGCTGAGATAATAGCTCATTATTATCCCGTGCCTCTTAAATGTTCAGTGTAGACAATGCCACTGGTATGCATGAGACTGATCATGCAGTGGATCATCTCGCTCATGAGAGATCCCTTACTGTGCTTTTCAATCTAGAAATATCCATAAGGCTGGGTTTCCTATTCATTGGTTCTTTTGTCTAATGACTTTTAACCCCCATGGGACTGTGTACCATTTCACCTTGTTATCTCTTTGTTCTTATATTTGTCAGATTATCTCAGGGCCCCTGTCCCATGATAATTCTTTGGAAAAGAATTCGTATTTTGGGCTGGGGACGTAGCTCAGTGGCACAGCGCCTACCTGGCAAGTGTAAGGTCCTGAGTTTGATTCCCGGTACCAAAATATAAAAAGAATACATATGTCTACAGAGTGTGTCTACTACATGAAGACTTGTATAAGGACAGGCAGCTTTATTTATATTATCAAAAATTTGAGACAGTCTACATAGTTATCAACATGTGAATGGGGAAACATTTTGTCCTATATCCATGAATAAAATTTTACCTAGCTATAGAAATAATGAACTACTGATACATACAACAAAAATGAATCTTAAAAAAATATGTCGAGTAATAAAAGCCAACCTCAAAAGACTATATATAAAACTTTAGGAAAAGGGAATCTATTTTACACAGGTAGAACTGGTCAGAAGTTTCCTGGGTATGGTTTGCAGTGATGGCGAACCTTTTAGAGACCAAGTCCCCAAACTGCAACCTAAAACCCACTTAGCTATTGCCAAATGCCAACATGGCAATTAAATCTCACTACTGAGGTTTTAGTTGAGAAAAAACAACTCATACGTTAACATCCTTTGTCTTAAAAGAAGAACAATAACAGCTTTCCGTGATACAAACTGATTTTTATTGAAAGATAAAAGTTTGTATTTGTCATGCTTTTGCACAATTAATGTGATCTTTGCTGTTATGTGCCTGTTAATAATTTGTCAACCCTTGGCTCTTGTTTCGTTAGTTTGAGAGCAGCACATGCAGCACTCAGGTCATCTGTTGGTGTGTTTCTTCTATCAGATTTGATATGATTCAAAGCTGAAAACAGCTGCTCACAAGCATGAGACGACTGAGCCAAAGAAAAGCAATCCCAAGTGCTTTCATTAGCTTCAAATTATGTAACAGAATTCCACACTTGAAGGATTTCATTTTCAGAACTACCAACTGTGCTGTTCTTTGTCATCCCTTCACACTCTGTCTTCTCTATCCTCCCAAGTTTTGCATGCAGGTCTTGGAATGTATTTTTCCAGTTATAAATGTTGTCGAGTTTTTTAAATGCAGTTTTAGATTTGTAACTATTCCAGCTGCCCGCTTTCAAGGTGAGTGACTTGGCTCATGTGCTGGCAGAGGGCTCTGTGTAGCCACTGCGGCACGGGTGCCAGCAGTTCACCAACACTGGTGTAGCGGGTTGGAGGCCTGACTGTGAGAGACCACCTGGAGACTTTTGTGCTGGTAACTCTGGTGTATATATTTTTCAAAACTCACTGAGCTATATATTTCAGATGAGGACATCTAAAAAATTTCTTTAATTGATTTTTCTTTTAAAATTTACTGACACAAATATAAAAATGTATATATGGGTTATCATGTAATGTTTTGATACATGTTCAAATTAAATTAAATCCATCTCAAACGTTTAGCATTTATGATTAATACTAGCAAAATTCTTGTCACTTTTTGGAATTCATAGTATGTTGTTATCTATACTCACTTGACAGCAACAGCACATCAGAATGTGCTCTGATGTGACTATAACTGCATAACCATGAGGCACCCTCTCCCCACTGCTCCCCGTCCCACTCTCTAACCTCTGGTAGTCACTGTGTTCTTCACAGCTTCTATGAGATAAACTGTTCTGGGTTCCACGTGTCAGCGAGATCAGGAGGCATTTGTCTCTCTGCGTCTGGCTTTCTTCACTAAACATAATGATCTCCACTTTCATTCATGGTGTTGCAAATGACAGAATTTCATTATTTTTAATGGCTGGATAATATTCAGTCATTGTACACATGGCCTCATTTTCTTTATCCGTTTGTCAATAGGTAGACACTTAGCTTGTTTCCATTTCTTGGCTATTTTCAGCAGTGTAGTGATAAATATGGGGACATGGATGACCCACCAAGAGCTGAGTTGTTTTAAAAAGGTGAGGTCTTTATTGACCATGAACGTGACCATTCTGTGTCTGAAATGATGGAATTAAAGGGGAGGTGGGGAAACAGACATAGATTCTGCTTTCCTTTGGAACAGTGCTCAGAAACTAATGGCTTGCTTTGGTGTAATTAAACCTGACAGCTGGGCTTTGCCCCTCCCCCATTTTGACAGTGAAAGAGAAAGGAAGCAAAAGGCTTATAAAGGTGTAAATTCCCTTAATCGCTTGTACGGCAGGTATAGCAGAGAATGCTTCTGTGAGACCTGAAAGGTGAAATTGCAGCGTTGGTTTTGATTAAGTATCTCTGGTCCAGGGCTTAATTGACCAAGATGTGTCAATAAGTAATCTCTGGAGGTCATACAGGAGTACAGGGCCCTTACAGAGCAACTAATCCATTTATGCTGAAGGTTGCAATGTTTGGAATTTTTGCATGACATTCATATATGTTATCTAGAAGAATTCAAGGAATAAGCATTTGAAGAGATTTTTAAATTAAGCTTCATTTTAATGTGTTCCCAAAATAGAACACTAGGTATAAAAGGATTAATAGATGACACTACAACTGTAATGTACACACATACACATGTGTATGTCATTCTTCTGTTATGGGATTGATTCATGTCATTTTTGAGGAAATAGTTGTTGAGTGTCTTCTCAGAGTGTTACCTTAAGCACTCAGATACTTTCAGAGGAAAAATTACTCCTCTTGTGGATCTTACATTTGAATCTTCTTCAGATCACTGTGAGTTATTACTTGTGACTGTCCTGGGTTGTTCTGTGACATCACCTGGACAGATCTCAATCATTGTCTTCCATGTTGCTTGGCTTATGGTGAGCTTCTTGAGAACAAGATCTTGCTCTTAGTAAATTTTCAATTCTCGGGTCCTAGCAGAGACTAGTCTTTATAAATGTCTGTGGGATGAATGCATTATAATGATTTCCAAATATGTATTTCCAGTGTTGACCCAGTTCCTAAATTCCAGGGCTGTTATCTTTCATCTGCTACTGAATATTTCCATGAGTCTATTTTCTATCTTTCAGAAACCCAAACTGCTTACTTTCCACGACAACTTAGCAGCCCTTTCTGGCTCCAATACTTTTGAAGAAAGGTCCTGTAAAGCTGAAGTTTTTCTGTTTCTCTCGCTATAATTGCATTATTTTAGCACCGTGTTTGCAAATGTGTTTTATTGTGCAGAGTTTATAAGGGTCACATCATGCTTTCACACTGACTTAGAGCAGTATGGAAATCAAACCGTGGCTGTCTCATGGGAAGTGAAGTCTAATGAAGACCGATAAAAGGAAATGCATTTAAAGCCAAGTGTGCAGCGCATAGAGCACAATAGGCTTGCGGCGAGCACTGTGGGGGCTTAGGAGAGCGCAGCTGCATCACCTGCGTGTCACATTGTGTTCTATCTCTTCCAGCTTTTCGTGACGAGATGGAAACCATCATTCTACCATTGATACTCATAGAATATCATAACTTGTTCTCCACCCACATGTGACTTTTCTTTCCTCAGACCTTTTACCAATTTGCTCTTACATTTTTATATTTTGTAACAATTTCAAATTTACAAGAATGGTTATAAGCACAGACTAAAGAACTCCCCCTGCTCAAACTAAAATCATTCTCCTACAAGACCAAAATACAGGCATAAACACCAGGAAAGTAATGCTGATTGATTGTTATTAGATTCCATTCAAGTTTGTTAATCACCCCACAGTTCCTCACTTTTAGTTTGTCTGCTGCTTCCTCATGTTGAGACTCCGGTCATGAGGGTTGGTGGGTTACAGTGGACAGGATGCTGTGTTCTTCACACTGCGTCCCATCAGGTGGTGCTCAGTCTCCATTTGTCCTGTTACTGGTAGTTTAGAGGGATCTGCCCAGCTTCTTTATGGTGTAGTTATTTATACCTTTGAAAAATGTATAAGTTACCTCTCTCACATTAACCTTTCAACTTAATTATTTATATCAGCATGGATTCACAGCTTCATATTTTATTCATTGTGTTATAAGTGTGTGTGTGGGGGGGCCATGCACATCTGCACGTGCACAGTGCTAGAGATCAAACGCTGGGCCTTACATATGCGAGGTAACTGCCCTGAGATATGTTTTTGCCCTTGGCTATACTTCTCTTCCTGATGCTCAAACTGCCCTACTTTGACCAGTTAGGAGGCCTCTCAAGTAGGCTCTATTTACTTACCTCTGCCTCATCCCTATAACTCACGGAGCTCTCTTTCGCTTTCTGACATTTCAGGTTTGCCTTGTACTTTTTTTCTGCAGTCCTGGAATCAGCCATTTCTTCAAGAATTCTTGATTTATTTTAACAGAGATTATTTAAAAGCCACAGTTGAGGAGCAAGATGTACTTGTTATTGGGGAATTACTCCTGGAAGGAAAGTAGAATTCTCAAATAGCACTTTAGAAGTAACCTTGCAATTTATTTTCTAGATTTTTCACCAGAAGGACTACTCGGGTGCAGGAGTATGATTAGATTGGCAGGACAGAGAGTAATATACCAGATAGCTGTGCACCCACTGCCTTGATTTAACACATACATTTTGCAGTTGTGGTGACGTGGAAGTGTTTCTCTGTAGCAGCAGAATTGGCAGATGGTCTGTCTTCATATTTTTACCGGTTTGTAGCTGATTGTTTTCAGAGCTATTGTATCAGTTTTCACATCCCTTAGTGTCTTATGTGACCATTTCCTTACCAGGTCTTGCATTTTTCATCAGGGTTTTTAATTTTTCTAATCTGATGGATGTGGCAGCAATCTTGCTACTTTTTATTGGTCATGTGGATTTTGAGGGTGGAATAATTTGTCTGTCATTTACCCATTTGTTTTTTTCTATTTTAAAGGGAAAAAAAACCCAAACAAAATTCTAAAACTTATGATAGGCGGATAACAATGGCTAATACATTGAGTATTGTTACCTTTAAATTAGTTACTCAGGGTACAAGATATCAGCATTTAATTATCCACATATTATTAGCACAGACCTACCTTTTCAATGAACTAAGAGAAATTAGTAGTATAATTATTGTAACTATCTTTTATATATACATATATCTATTTTTTTTGTCCTTTTGCTGTTCCCTTCCTTCTTTTTTCCATTCCCTCAACCCAGTTTGTCCTTCCCCTTGAAGATTCTTTCCATTTTACAATAACTGTTGTACATTTTGGATCTTACTTACTCTTTCAGCTTCTCACACTAGGGAGACGATATGATGTTTACACATTTCTGTCTGGCTTATTTCACTAATGAGTATGGTCTCGAGTTGCATTCATTTATCTATAAAAGTCTCCTTCTTGGTGGCTGAGTAGTACTTTATTGTATAAAAAGACCATATCTTTTTTATCCATTCTTCAGATGATAGAAGTTTGGGTTTCTGAGATTTAGCTATTACACATTGTGCCGCTATAAACATGGGTGCACATATATCACTGTGGAATGATGTTTTTAATTCTTCTGGGAAGATACCCAGAGGGGAATAGCTGAGTCATATGGGGCCACCAGTTCTAGTGTTTTGAGGAAACTCCACACTGATTTCCACAGTGTTGCACCAGTCTACAGTCCCACCAACAGTGGAGCAGGGTTCCTTTTTTCTCATAGCCCCTCCAGTATTTGTTATTGGTTGATTTCTATATGGTAGCCATTCTTCACAGGGTGAGATGGAATTTCAATCTTGTTTTAGTTTGCATCTCTTGAATAACTAGTGGTGTTGAACATTTTTTTGTTGGAGACCACTACAGAGTGGCTCTGAGTTGGATTTAATGTTGACCAGTTGGCTTTCTGTGTTTATTTATGAGTTGTCGAAAGCTTAGGCACCCTGTCTGCCACCCCAACTGACTACAGGGAGATTGCAGCTACAGGCGTCTCACGCCTGCTGTGAAGGCCTTCCTGGACATCACATGGCTCTCCCAAACTAACATACTGTATTACTTGGAGAAGTCCTTAAAGGGATTCCCGAGTCCTGCCCAGACTCCTGCATTTTCTTCAGTATCCCCCTCCCTTGCTTGTAAACCAAATAATTACGGGCCACCCCGAGAAGTCTTTGGCTAAACTCAAAGGATATTGAAGCTGTAACAGTTAGTGCCTCCTGGGGCCCTGGAATCACTTTCATTGTCGTGTCATTTATTTAAGCCTTTGCCGTCCACTCACTTGGGAGATTGGGGGCCTGATCAGCCTGCAGTAACTTAGGGTTATTTAACCTGGTTTTCAATATTTTTTCGTATATTTGGTGTTTATATTTCTACATCTGAGAAGTGTGTATTCATGTCAGATGCCCATGTTTGGATTGGGCCTTTAAATTTGGGAGGTCAGATTCTTTGAGTTCTTTATATGTTCTTGATAGTAATCCTTTGTCTGAGGAAGAGCCAGCAAACATTTTTTTCCCCACATCATGGGTTATGTCTTCACTCTCTTGGTGGTTTCTCTTGCTGTGGAAACGCTTTTTAATGAGAAGAGATACCACTTGTTGATTCCTTGTGATAGTTCCTGTGGAATTGGGGTTTTATTCATAAGGTCTTTGTCTACCCCAATGTCTTCAAGAGTTGTACCTGTTCTATCTTCCAGCAGATTTAATGTTTCTGTCTTAATATTTAGATCTTTGATCCATTTCAAATTTAGTTTAGTGCATGGTGAAAGATGGGGGTCTAGCTTTAGTCTTTGGCACGTACAGAGCCAGTTTTTCCAGCACCACTTATTAAAGAGGCCATCTTCCAGTGAGTATGTTTGGTACCATTGTCAAAGATAAGGTAGCTGAGTATGTCTGGAGTTGTTTCTGCATCTAATTCATTCCATTAATCTTCAGATCTGTGGGGGGTTTTGGGGTTTTTTTGCCAGTACAATGCTGTTTTTATCACTGTAGCTTTATAGTATAATATCAGATCAGGAATTGTGATGTCCCCTGCCTTGCATTTGTTGCCCAGAATTTGCTTTGCTATTGTAGATCTCTTCTGGGTCCAGATAAATTTTAGGATTGTTTTCTCTACTTCTGTGAGGTACGCTATTGGAATTTTGATAAGAATTGCATTAGATCTATATAATAGTTTTGGGAGTATGGCCATTTTCACTATATTGGCTCTTCCTACCCAGGAGCAAGGGATATCTTTCCATTTTCTGATATCATTTTCAGTCTCCTTTTTCAGTGTACTATAATTTTCAATGTAGAGGTATTTTATATCCTTCATTAGATTGATTCCTAGGTATTTCATTTTTGGGGGATGCTATCATGAAAGATGTTCTTCCTTTAATTTCTGTCTCAGTGAGTTTATTATTCATGTACAGGAAGACTATTGATTTTTGAGTGTTGACTTCATATCCAGCTATGCTACTGAATTTGTTTATTAAATCTAATGGTCTTTTAGTGGAGTTTTTAGAGTCTTCTCTATAGAGTATCATGTCATCTGCATATAATGATAATTTAACATTTTCTTTTTCTATTGGTATTTCTTTTACTTCTTTCTCTTGTCTAATAGCTCTGGCTAAAGTTTGTATGTTGAACAAGAGTGGAGACAGTGGACATCCTTGTCTTGTTCCTGATTTTAGAGTGAAAACTTTCAGTTTTTGTCCCTTTAGTCTGGTGTTGACTGTCAGTTAGTCATAGATGGCTTTTATTAGATTGAGATAAAGACTATATATTCCTATTTTTTTGTAGGATTATCATGAATGAGAGTTGGACATTGCCAAAAGCTTTTTCTGCATCTATTGAGGGCTGGGGATATAGCTCAACAGCACAAGTGCTTGCCTAGAAAGCGCAAAGTTCTGAGTTTGATTTCCAGTACCAAAAAAATAAAATTCATATGCACCTTTTGAGATGATCATATGATATCTATCCTTGGCTCTGTTAATATGGTATATTACATTTATTGATTTACATCTCTGCATCTCTGGGATGAATCCTACTTGATCATGGTATATAATCTTCTTGATGATTTGCTGCATTCTGTTTGCCAGTATCTTATTGAGGGTTTTTTGCATCTGTGTTCATTAGGGAGATTGGCCTATAATTCTCTTTCTTAGTTGGGTTCTTCTCTGCTTTTAGTATCAGGGAAATGCTTGCTTCCAGGAATGAATTTTGAAGTATTGCTTCCCTTTCAATTTCATTAAAGAGTTTGAGAGGTACTGGTGCTAAAGTCTTATCTAAATTTCTTGTAGAATTCAGCAGTGAATCTGTCAGGGCATGGGCTTTACTTTGTTGGTAGGTTTTTAATTACATCTTTCATTTCACTTATTTATATTGGTTTACTTAGGATTTTTATATCTTCTTGATTCAACTTTGATAATTCATGTTTCTATGAATCTGTCCATTTCTTCTGCATTTTCCATCTTGTTAGAATACAGGTTTTCAAAGTACGTACAGGTGGTCTTCTGGATTTCTGCAGGTCTGTTGTGATTTCACCCTTCTCATTCCTAATTGCATGGATTTAGTCTCCAGTGTATTAATTTCTGCTCTAATCTTTATAATTTCCTCCTTCAAATGAGCTTTTGGCTTAACCTAGTCTTCTTTTTCTAGAAGTTTGAGGTTCAACATTAAGTTATTTATTTGTGCTTGGTCTATTTTCCTCTTAAGGTTATTCACTACTATAAACTTCCCCCTGCTTTCATTATGTCCCATAAGTTCCAGTATGTTGTATTGTCATTATGATTTAATTGTAGAAACTGTCTAATTTCTTCTTTAATTTCATCTGTGACCCATTGTTTGTTTAGGAAGGTGCAATTTAATTTTTATGTGTTTATGAAATTGATGTGGTTTCTTTTGTCATTGATTTTCAATTTCAGTGCACTATAGTCTAATAATATGTATGGTATAGTTTTGATTCATTTGCATTTACTTAAGTATGTTGTATGGACTAATATGTGGTCTCTTTTGGAGAACGTCCTGTGTGCAGCTGAGAAGAATGTGTATTCTGATGTTGTGGAGTTGAACACTCTGTAGACATCTATTAAGTTCATGTATTCAAAAGCTTGGTTCAGTTCAATTATTTCATTGTTCATTTTTTTGTCTAGTTGATCTGTCTGTGACAGTGGGATATTAAAATTCCCCAATACAGTTGTATTAGTGCCTATTTGACTTTTCATGCTCATTAATATTTGTTTTACATAGTTGGGTGCATTGGTATTTGTTGCATATATATATTTTTATGATTGTTATCTCTTTCTCTTGGATTGTTCCTTTTACAGGGATATAGTGACGTTCTTTATCTCTCTTAATCAGTCTTGGCTTAAAATTCACTTTGTCTCCAAATAGAATAGCTACCCTTGCTTTTTTGTCGATTCCTGTCACATGGAATATTATTTGACTTTCAGTCTATGAATTTCCTTTTGAATTAAATGTGTTTCTTGTATGCAGCACATTGTTGGATCTTGCTGCTTGATCCATTCTGCCAATCTGTGTCTTTTGATTGGTGAATTGAGGCCATTAACACTGATGGCTATAACTGGTATGTACTGACTTTTCCTTGTCTTGTTTTTTCCTGTTGTTGGCTATGCTCTCTTTGTTTGTCTTCCCTGGTGGATTCCTTCTGTTGTTTATGGTGTTGTAGTCCTTGTTATTTGTTTCTAGAATGTCCTTTAAAACATTTTAAAGTGCTGATTTGGTGGTCATAAATTTCCTCAGATGTTCTTTGTTATGGAAGTATCATTTCTCCATTGGTTTTGAAAGATAGTTTTGTAGGGTACATCCATTTGGGTTCAAGGTTGTTTTCTTTTAAAGCCTGAAATACTTCACTCCAAGCTCTCCTTGACTTGAGGGTCTCTGCTGAGGAATCAACTGTGATTCTGATGGGCTTTCCTTTATAGGTGAATTGTTTATTTTCCCTAGTAGCTTTCAAGATTCCATCCTCTAGTTATTGCCTTAAACTAACTCCTTAACAGAAGGAAATTAGGTTAAATAGACCAAGAGCTTTCAAAGCTCTAAGCAGATAAGACATTATTTATTTCCTAAACTAAGGTCTTGTGTTGAATTTCTGACCATGATATGTCTGGCTGTAGATTTTTTTTTTGACTGTGGCTAATTGGAGTTCTATATGCTTCACTTATCTGTAGATGTAGCATTGTTTTTCTCCACAAGGGAAGTTTTCTGCCTTGATGTCTGTGAACAGTTTTTTTTATATCATTTGTAATATCTCCTGCTTTTTCATTGACTCCAATCAATCTTAAGTTATTCTTCTTTGTGCCATCTAGTAGCTGCTGTACTGATTTCTCATGGTCCCTTGCTATTTTTAAGCAATCTTTCTTTTTGTGATTGCTAACCACAAGCCTGTCTTGTATATCTGAGATCCTGTCCTCACATTGGTTTAATCTGTTGTAAATGCTTTCAATTGAATTCTTTTTCTCCTGGATATCTGCTTGACTCTGTCTTATGGGTTCCATTTCTTTTCTATGCTGAGCATTCATGGCTTCCCTGTTTTTCTTATTCCTTTACTTTTTTTTTTTTTATTCCTTTACTTTTTGTTGTCTGTATCTGGTCTAGAATTACTAAGCATAGTTTTCCACACCATCTCTGTAGTTATCTGAGAAATTATTTCTTATTTGCTTTTTCCCAATCTCATGCAATTGCTTTGTTGTTACCATTTTAGAGAGGCCAGGTTGGTGGTTTTCACGTTGTCCCACCTCACTGCCCCCTCGGTTTGCCTTTGGTGAATGGATCTGGAGTTGCATCTTGCTTAAGTGTCTTTTTTGTTTGTTTTCTTTTCTTTCTTTTCAGTTTAATTCCTGGGTGGTGTTTGTAAATTGCATTGGTGTGTTGCTTTATTACTAGTATTTAGGACCCTTTGGAAATTACTGCTTTTCCTAGTTATCTTCCAGGTGTGATGTAGTGTTTGGTTTTTCATTCTTCTGTAAGATCCTACCTCTTCAGTTTGTTGGGGATGAGAAGTTGCTGCCTCTTTGGCCCAGCCTCGGTTCTTTGGTGCTGTGTCGCAGTATTTTCTGTGATCCTTAGTCAGTCTGAATCTTGGAATAGCAGGAAGAATAGCTGTTTAGAAGAATTATGTCAGTTTTGGCTATAGTGGTACCAATGACAACAGCATAAAAGACAGTCTAATGACAAACTGAAATAACCATTAACTTGACACATTTAACCATAAGAACTAGATTTATTGTTATATAACAAAATCTAAAAGAAACCAGAAAATTATATGTAGTGTATAATTCCTTAATATGTGAATTTTGCCCCCAGGGATTAAAATTTAAAATGTCCTAGGGAGAAAATAGAGAAGTGGAGAAAGAGGAGAAGATTAGAAGGCTGGAGGACAAAGGGGGATGATGCTAACGGAGAAACTGGTGCAGAAGTCTGCAGGGAAAGAGACAAGGAAGAACTAAAAAGAAAACCAGAAGGGGACAGTCACAAGGAGGCTGGACAGCATGTTCACACTCATAAGAACAAGTTCGAACGACGAAGGAGAAACAGACGAACAGACAAACAGAAAACTAAAACTATAACAACGAGAGAGAGAGAGAGAGGAGAGGGAGAAGAGAGAGAAGAAGTATACTTCCAGGCTTGTCTCTGTGGTCACTGGTAGACAACATGTGGAAACAGTCCTGATCTGTGTGGATTTACACCAGCAAGCCCGCAGTAGCTTTTTGGCAGTGTAGTGAATAATCTCAGCCAGTACCTTCTGGCGGCCTGCAGCCTTCAGCGCACCTTCTGTGAGCCTGAGCCGAGGTGGGAGCTGCTAGATAGAGCCAGCGGCTCTGAATTCTGAGTTCCGCCAGCCCTTCTCCAAAATGGTTCCCGGCCAATGGCTCTCTCACACAGGACAACTGAGCCATCAGCACTCACCGCCAGCTAGTGTTGTCCTTCATGTCTGCTGTTCCCCTCTACTGCCACATCTCTCTCTGGAGGCCTTTGGGGTCACCAGCACTTGCTGTGTGTCTGCAGGTTCAAACCGCTTCCCTTGTGCCGTGTGTTCTGTCTCAGAGAGAAGGCACCATTGGGTCTTTGCTTTTTCATTGAAGTTTCTCTCTGTACTCTCTCTGTACACTAAAGTTAGCGCCTCAGTTCCTTTCCTGGCCCAGGGGACCCACTTCTGTCCCGTCTTCCCCACGTTGCAGTGTCTGGATGGCGGCACTCAGAGAGGCTGCCTCTCTGCTGCTCACCACTCCACCGTTTTGCCCCTCTGCTGCATTTATCCATTTGATTCTTTTGGTTTTTCTTTCTTGTCATTCTAAAAATATAGTTTGCATACTAATCCTTTGTATATTATGTTTTACAAATAGCATTTGCTAGACTATGGCTTGTCTTCTAATTTTAATCAAAAGATAAAAAATTTTTGTTTTATTCAAATTAATTTATTTTAAAAATCTTTGTCTATCACAAAGAATTGTATACTTCTACTTTTTATATTTTCTCATCTTGAGCTAATTTCTTTTAACTTTTAAGTTTATCCTTAGTGAAGTATAGTTAGTATGCAATTAAATGTACTCATTTTAAGTATACTTCAGTGAGTTTTACATTATATACTAATGTAATTACTGTTACAGTTAATATGTACATCATGTGCATTACTCCTGATGTTTCTCTTGAACTTTTTCTTGTTCAGTCCCCAACCCTAGTCACTGGTCCCAGATAACTGGAAATAGAAATTTTCTCTATGCTGGATTTTTAGAGTTTAACAGAAGGAGAATTGTACAATACAGTGTGTATTTTATATCTGTCTTCTTTTTACTCAACATTTTTGACATTCATCCATACTGGTGCATGCAACAGTATGCTGTACCATTTTCATGCTAAGTTGCTTATCACATGGATGCACACCGTAATTTGTTTAGCCATTCACCTGTTGAGGGACCCATTGTATCAATTGTTGCTAGGTGTAGGGTATTGTAAATGAAACTTATGTGAATATTCATGTGCAAGGTTTCATGTGAACATGCATCTTCACTTCCTGTGGATAAATAACTAAGAGTAGAGTTATATGGTACTTGTACGTTTATTTCTATATGAAAGTAGCAGCAGACTGTTTTCCAATGTAGTTTTGCCATTTTATGCCCCGCTAGTGATGTGAGTTTCAATGACTCAGGATTCTTGTTAAAACTTGACATTATTATTTGTTTTTTTTTTTTTTTTAACGTGTTAGCCACTCTAGTGAAACTGTAGTGGCAGAGCATTATGGTTATAATTTGTGTTTTTCTGATTACTTATTATGTTAGTTATCCTATATTTGCTCAATGGTTATTCATAAATTTTCTTTTGTAAGATGTTTGCTTGAATCTTCTGCCTGTTTTTTAATTAGCTAGTTTGTTTCTTTAGTTATTTGTAAGAGTTTTTTTATATTTCCTCCATAAATCATTTGAGAAATATGTTAAAACATATTTTCTCCTGGCTGTGCTTTTGTTTTTCATGTTTATAAAATACCTTTTGAAAAGCAGATGTTTTACGTTTTTTTTTGTTTTTTTGTTTTTTTGTTTTTTGATGCTGGGAATCAAACTCACAACCTTGGGTTTGCCAGGCAGGCACTGTGCCACTGAGCTATGTCCACAGCCCCTTCTTTTAGGTTTTGATCCATGCTTTTTGTATCTCAAGGAATCTTCTAAAAAATATATGCTACTTTACATATGATGTTACAATATCTATTTTTCTCACTCTTGAACTTTGTGCTATTTGTTGTCATATATTTTACTCATGAATATATTTGTCTTTGTTACTTACTTGTTGTGGGGACAAAGTACCTGACCCTAGAAGTTAAGAGAGGAAAGATTTATTTTAGCTCACAGTTTGTAAAGATTTCAGCCTATAGTTGTGTGACTCTGAAGCAGGGCGCCATGGCACAGGGGCGTGGCAGAGAGGATACAGTCCATAGCAGGGCAGACAGGGAAAAAAAAAAAAGCAGCAGCAAGCCTCCCTTACTCTTTTTAGTCTATTTAGGCTGTCAGCCTATTGGTTGGTGCCAGTGACATCTAGTGTGGGGCTTCTATTTTCAATCCATTCAGCCATACCCAGAACTGTGGTACTTTGATCAGTGGACTGATCCAGTTATCACACACTCATGTTCCAATATCACACTCTCATGATCTGGTCACTCCCAAAAGCTCCACTTGGGAACACATGTGGCATTGGTTGATATTACAAACTCAACTATCTATTCCTACTATTTTTTCTTTAAGAAGACCAATTTCTTTTAAATAAATTGAGAGGCAAAGTTTATCTACTGCATATTGTTTTGCATATCTTCTCTATATTCTTTTCTGTACTCTTGATTCCTTTGTGTAGACCAGGTTTCTAGCTGGTCTTACCTTTCTTCCACTTGCAAAACATCCTTTAATGTTTTTGGTTAACAATTGGCAACAAATTGTACTTATTTATGTCTTGATCAGTTAGGACCTGAAATGTTTTTATTAAATTTTGAAAGATTTTTAACTGGGTATAGAATTTTAACTTTAGAATTCTTTTAGTACTTTGAAGTACTTTTTTTTGGTCTGACTAGTTTCTGATGAAAAGTAGGTAGTTATTTTAATTTTTGTTTCATTGTACATATGTCTTTCAATATCTGATTGCATTTGAGATTTTCTTCACCACTCAGTTTTAGGCATTTGATTGTAATGTGTTCTTATGTGGGTTTCTTTGTGCTTATTGCTCTGATTTATTGGGTTTCTTTGATTTTATGATTAATAAATTTCATGAATTTGAAAAATGTTTGGCCATTGTTTTTTCACATATTTTTTCTGAACTCCCTTGCCCTTCTCTAATTATATATCACATCACTTAGGGGTTTCCCTTGGGTGCGTGCAGCTCTGTGTAGTTTTTCCCCACTTTTTACTCTCTGTTTGCTTCTTTCTCACTAATTTACTGGTGTACTACTATATATTCAAATTTTATGGATTTTTCTTGATTTCTAAAATAAAAATTGCTGACATTCTCATCTGATAAATATGTTATTTGGGGCTTAGCATATTTACTTTCTAGCGGTTCTATTTAGCTGTCTTTTAATTTTCCATTTCTCTCACTATGTTCATATTTCTTTTACATATGTGAACACAGAATACCCTTTGTGATTTTTTTTCTGCTAATATTCCTTTATCTCTGTCATTTCTGAAACTGTTTCTATTGACTTTCAATTAATGTTTCGCATGGCTGTTGGTCACATTTGTCTACTACTTTGCATGCTTAGTAATTTTGAGTATGTATTTTTATTGTCTAGGTCTAAAATGTCCCACACATCTTATGGCTCCAGAGATGAGACTCTTGGAAGATGATTAGATCATGAAATTGCTAACCTCATCAATGGCTCAGTCTGTGGATGAGGCCTTCGCTATATGGGCTATTAGAAGTAGGGCCAAGCGGGGTGTGGTGGTGTGCACCTGTAATCCCAGCACTGGGGAAGCTGAGGCAAGAGAATCACCCTGAGTTTGAGGCCAGCCTGGGCTAAGTAGTGAGATCTGTTTCAAACAAAACAAAACACCAAAAAACAAAACAGATAAACAAAAGGAAGAAAAGAATAGGGCCAGTTGGAGGAAGTAGGTCACTGGAGAAACGCCTTTGAAGCACCTATCTTCACTGTGGCTCTTTCCAACCCTCCCTGGTTTGTAGCTGCCACGAAATGAGCAGCCTCCCTCTACCATGACATTATATGATTATGTTTCTTCTCCTGGGAGCCAGCTAACCATGAACATTTCAGTTTTACCTCTGAAACTGTGATCTAAAATTAACTTTCCTGCTTCAAGTTGTGTATGTCAGGTATTTTGTCTCAGCATGGAAAAGTCACTAAATGTATCTTGGACACTGAATTTTTCGTTGTCAAATGCTGAGCTTTGTTGTCTTTCTTTAAAGTGAATTAGTGTCTGTTCCGTTAGGCTATTGATTTACTTGAGTTTCTGCTTGCCCATTTGTATCTAATTTTTAAAGATATTCTTAGGGCAGGGTTGGTTAGCCTTCACTGCAGGGATAGTTTGGTCCCACTTCTAAAACCGTGCTAAACTTTCTACTTGATGCCTTCAGCGATCTGTAGGATTTTCCACGGTGTGAGGCCTAAGAGCTGTTCAGCTTATGGCTCACTAGTTGTTCTTTGTGTGGCCCTACTGAGGTCATGTTATACATCTACACAGGTACACATGTATTCAGATTTTAGTATTCCTCAAAATCTCGAGGGAATCTTACACAGATTTTATGGACCCTCCCTGTTGCATAGTTTCCTCCACATGAAACTCTTTTGGAATGTCCCTCTGACCGGCCCCCCCCCACACTCCACCCTTTGGCCCTTCTGCTCAGGAAGATGTCCAGGCCTTATTTGAGACCCCACGTCTGACCCAGTGGTTGGAATGTGCTACGGTGATACTAGTGCTCATTTGGTTTGTTCCGTTTCTCAGGACGCTGGTCCTGTAATGTCCCTTGTCTTAAAGACACTGTTGCATAAAACGAGTCTAGTTTTCTAGTTGATTTTGGAGAGTCTAGTTCTTGTTGCTGCATCTTGGTGGAAACAAAATTAACTCTTGAAAAATATAAGACATTACCGTTTAGTTTTTTTCTAACATATAGTTAACAAATTGTTTCAATATCATTTTTGAAAAGATCAAAACAGATCATACATTGTGTCAACTTGAGAATTAAGTTTAGAAGCTTAAAGTGACTCAGCAGGGGGCCAGGGTCCTCACTTCTTAAACATCCTGAACTCCTGGAAGAGGAGGGCACAGCGATGGTGTGGGTGGGTAGACAGCATAATAAGAGGCTTGCTCTCCCCTCCTTTTGCTCTTGCTGCTTTTTCTCTCTTCTGTTGCCTTGAACTGTTGCCCCTGTGTCATGCCACCCTGCCTTGGAGCCAGCTGAGTACGGACTGAAACCTCCACAAGCTGTGAGCTAAATAAACCTTTCCTTCCTTAATTTTAAGTGTTGGGTATTTTGTCCTCAGCACTGAGAGAGAAGTAACTAAGACACTTACTGATTTATAATGACAGCTCTGTGTTATATGAAGTATATATATGTCACATTGATCTTTTGTCTGTTTTTGTGCTTAATTTCTATAGCTTTGTGACAATTCTTGATATGTAGAATGAGTTCATACTCCTAGCCTTTGTCATTTATGAACATTGCATAATTCTTTGTGTTTTTCCAAGTGAAATTTTTATGTTTGAGTCAGTCATATTGGAGCAAGGAATAAAAACAGGTCAACAATTTTGTTTTGTCCTTGAAAATCTTGTATTTGCTAAGCAGTTACTTTTTAGTGAGCAGGCAAAAGTTATTAAATGTAATGCTTTTGCCTATAATGAAAACTGACAAAGTATTGTTTATTAGTGTAACTTTAAGAATTTAGTATTTACTCTAGGTCAGACTCTACTGTAAGCATTGTGATATATTATCCCCTTTAATTTTGATAATTTTTAATTATTTTCTCCATTTCGTAGGAGCTGAGATTAGTGCTTACAGATCTCACAGTTAAGTTGCAAAGCTTATATAGGAACCCTGGTACTGAGGCTCCAGATGGTCTTAACTGTTATGCCAACCTGCCCAATAGACTGTTGGCACATTCATAGACCAGAGCAGATGTCCTATATTCCAAATACTGGATGCACATAACGAATTTATTTATTAATTTATTAGTGTATTTTTGCCTTACTAGGGATTGAGCCCAGGGCCTCCCATGTGCTAGGCAAGTGCTTTGCCATTGAGCTACATCACCAGCCCTTGGCAAAATTTTTATCTCAGTGGTGTCTCAATGGAAAATATGATTGAAAACAAAATTATTTGTACCTAGGTTTTAAGAAAATGGCATTGTATGTTATATGCAAATAGCAAAGGCAATTCAAACAAAGACTTCATGATCTTTAGCTTAACAAAAGGCCAACTATCAAATATCTTATCAGTTACTGTGATATCTATCTTGCTGACAAAGAATCCAAATTTTTTACACTAAAATATCAAGCAAAGTTTGAGTTGTTATAGGAATTTCTAACATCAGGGAGTTTTTTGTCACATAATTATAATATAGCAGTGAAAATGTTTCAGTGAACCACAGATAAATTGTGAGAGAGGCTTTCTTAGTTATGACTGATAAATTTTATGAAAACATTATATGTGGATAATGCTTATATAGGTTTTATAGTGTCTTTTCTACTCTGTGACATGGTTATGTAACTGTTTAGGGAGTTAGGGTTTAGAAGGACAGATTTAAATACTATATTAGTGATATAACAGTGTTGGAATATTATGGAATTTTACCTGCCTTCTCATTACAGAGGCTCATTGTCAAATTTGCTTTTGTGTATCTGTGCACAATATATTTCTTAACCAGATTTTAAAGTTACTTTTGGTTCATGTCATATTTCTGATGTTAGCTTTACTGTTTTAATGTAATAAACTATGATTGTTGAAGTGATTGAAGCATTTCATTCGCTTGGGCTTTCTCTTGCAGGCCGTGAGCCCCCTAGTGTTATGCAGTGGTTTGGTTTTACAACTGTTCTCAGTGTTTTACAGATTTGTGGAGCTTTAGTGACTTGCCCAAGGAAACAGTCCATGAGCGCTGAGATTTGACTCAGATATTCTTGTTCCATTCTCAGCAGGGTTGGCTGATTTTTATTCTTTCCATCATTCATATATTCATTAATTCACAAAATATTTTATTGGGCCCTATGATATACCATCTGCTCTTCTAGCCATTGGGTGGAGGGTATGTAAATAAACAGAGATGAAAAGAATCTCTGTCCTTATGGGGCTTACGTTCCAGTGGGATGGAGGGTGAATTTTGTAGTAAGGTGAGGAAAGAAAATGGGGCAGGTAAGGGCAGTGGGAATATAATTTCAAACTTTTTGGGGTGAAGAAAGGAATTGATCTTTCACATTTTTCTGATAAATTATCCAGGTAGTATGCTTTGTCCTAAACCTTTTCTAAGTTGGTAGCTCTAGCGAGTATTCTTCTCTTTCCCTCTTTTCCCACTAGTCCAAGAATCAATGCTATGAAGGGTGATTATATTGTAATATCAATTTCTGAGTCCTTCTTAATTTATTATGTAGCTTAATTATCATTCAAAGCTAATATATATGTTACTTTCCTTATTGCTGAGACAAAATACCTGACACCCACAAGGTAAAGGAGAATAGGTTTATTTTGGATCGCAGTTTGTGGAGGTTTTAGTTATAGTTAGC
Organism: Dinomys branickii; assembly: GCA_004027595.1. Classification (NCBI taxonomy): domain Eukaryota; kingdom Metazoa; phylum Chordata; class Mammalia; order Rodentia; family Dinomyidae; genus Dinomys; species Dinomys branickii. The sequence goes on along the minus strand of PVLD010000862.1, from coordinate 80,482 downwards.
TGGCTCCAAGGAAAGGCGGCACGGCAGCGGAACACAGCCGAGGATAAACAGTCCATGGTGGGGCGAGCAGGAGGCAGCAAGCAGCAGCTACAACAGCAGCAGACCTGTATTTGGATTCCATCTACACTACAGCACACCCAGCGTGGGCCTGCCCACTATCCATCCCAGAGCTATGCTAACCTATTTAGTCGTCACACACCCTTAACCCATAGTCACACATCCTAGATCCAGCCACCTCTGAAAAGCCCTGCCTATGAGCATGGGAGGCTTTGAGGGGACATCTAGATACACGCTATTATAAGACCTAGGCAATTTTCTCCCACTCTGGGTAAAATGAGGGTGTCATGAACCTCATATTTTCCTTCTGCTATTTAGTTTTTGGGGTAACCAGTTTACCCCCCTACCCCATTATCCAATATTGGGCAACATACTTTCTTCCATCCGGGTTACTGACTGTCCTTATTCTGGGAGAACTTAGGGATCTAAAGCTGTAAGAGATTATTAGGCTGGCTTCTTTTCTCACGAGAAGTGGGAAGGTTGGCAGTTAGGAAGAATTGCAGAAGGTCACAGGTGGGATTAGTGGCAGAAACGAGGAGAAGGGAATCTTTATAGCACAGGAGGACCAGTGCATTACTGGGATGTTTGTAAGTCAAGTATGGCCTTCCTCACTTAGTAGGTAGATTTATTTAAATATATTCCACAGGTGGGTTTACCTGCGCCCTCTCATTTAATGTTCCTGAAGCCTGAAATCATGACATACTCCATATTGGACTTTTCCCATGGAAGCAACTTGAAATGTAGAGTTTAGTATTAAAAAAAAAACAAATTATAGTTGCAATTTTTACATATTTGTCTAATTTTTACTAAGTTTATCAATGAAAAATTGTTTATTTTATAACTCTTGTATAATCCTTTTTAATATAAAATTAAAATTTGTTAAAATATATTATCTTAATAAAGTTTTCATAAACAATTTACTTATAATTTATTATTGTAGTTAGTTCCTTAAATAGTATTACAGTTATTTTCTTGATTATTACTTTATACCTTCAAAAGTTACTGCTTTCAATAGCTATGTAATACTCTATTGATGAACAGAACTTGAGCTCATGTTTATGTCTTATATTCCACTAGGAAACTTGGCTTGCCAAAGGAAATGCATGCTGCTTTCCATTAGCTTGTCATCTCATTCATAAAGCAATATACTGAATGTACCAGAAACGCAATAAGGTGAAACCTGAATCTCCAAAGGTGTTTGTAACTTGGAAAAAAAAAGAATTTGCAGACTATATGATAGAAGGCTTTAGGGAAACAGCAGAGTGCTTAGAAACAGAAGCAGAATTTAACCCACAGTAAAACCTGAAGTCCTTCACAGTAACCTGTGAGGGTGTGGTGGCTGGCTGTTGTCTCTCCTCTTATCTCCGGCCGGTCCTTTCCTGCCACACAGGCCCCTCTTCACACTGGCCTCACTCTGCCCTCAGATACACCGAGCACACTCCCTGTCACCAGTTCTATCATTGCCGCCCCCCACCCGGTGTGTCTCCCGCATTTCCTTGGTGGATGCTCGCTCCTTTTGGGTCTCTGCTTGAGAACCACCTCATCAGAGGGGGTCTTTCCTGAAAGGGTAGAATTGTGGGTAACATGCCCCTCAGCCCCCCGCTCCTTCCTGCTTTGCATTTCCTCCTAGTGTCTTCCCTCTTGGTGAATTCTTCTTTTTTTTTTTTTCCGGTACCAGGGATCGAACTCAGGACCTTGCGCTTGCCAGGCAAGCGCTTATGCCACTGAGCTATACCCCCAGCCCCAGTGTCTTCCCTCTTGACGTCATGTTTCTGCCTGTCTTAATTTACCATCCATGGAGAGCGAGCTTGGGATCCAGGCAGAGATCTTGATTTACCTGCACTGTATGTTACTCCTAAATACAGTGCCTGGAACATAGGCAGGGCTTAAAAATACTTGTGGGGTAAATGAATGAATGAATGAAAACATGGAGGCCTTTTTTCTTTCCATGGATTTCATTTCACAGAATTGAAAGCAGGTCTGCATAGCTGGTAACCATGATAATCACATGTCTAGGATCAGAACCTTGGCTGAAACCTCTTGGGTTGGAGATAGAGCTCAGTGGTAGAGGATTTGCCTGTCACGCCCACGGCTCTAGAAGCTCCAGGTTTGATCCTCAGCATGGCAAACAAAGAAAACAAACTCTCCCTTTGCCCCCCTTTTCTTTCCTTATGCAGTCAGTTTGCATCCATTGTTTTGGCATTAAGCTCCAAGACTTCTTCTCTGCTGACATTGTTTTTTCCTGGTGGTGCTGGGAGTTGATCCCAGGACTTTTATACTGAGCTGTATTCCCAGCCCTCTCCCCTTTATTAAAAACAGGGACTCACTAAGTCACTAAATTGCCTAGGCTGGGCTTGAACTTAAAATTTTCCTGCCTTTTCTAAATTCACTTCTACTAAGCCATTGCCCTTACAGCCTGTGCTGCAGGGTTACTGAATGACTGGCAGCTTCTTCAATGTGCCCCTAGTGATCTCTTGTTGTGGCCGTTCACATTTTGTCACGTACTGGTTTAGGGTCTTCCCTTTTTATGGCTCTTCACAGGAAAGCACCAGATATATTTTACATTCCTAGGACCTATCACAGTTTCCAGGATTGGTGTCACAGATGGCAGCACATATTTATGTGGTGTGAGGTGATTTTCAACTTAAGTCAAAAACTAATGGGAACCTGAAATAGTGGAAGAAGCAGCACTTTATTAAGAGCCACAGGTTTGAGTATTCAGGGACAACTATGGTTTAAAAGAAGTTAATATTAAAATAACTCTTTTTTTGAGGTACTAGAGATTGAATGCAGGACCTTCCCACTGACCTACAGCCCCTGTCCATTATTTATCTTTGAGACAGGGTCTCACTGAGTTGCCTAGGCGGGGCTCAAACCTATGATCCTCCTGCCTCAGCTTCCCACAGCAATTGCAGGGTGTGTGCCACCATACCTGGCTTTAAATACCCTAAATTCTTAACAAAATCATACTTCGGGTGAAGGTGACTGGTGTATGAACGGAGGATGGTTGAAGCATGTTCTGTCTAACTCCGAAACACAGTGAACGCGGAAGGAGGCGCCATTTGGCAGGTGGTACTGGGAGGAAACAGCTGTTTGGCAACCCGCTGACTGTGGGAGCATTCGCCCCACTCTTTTATTTAGTCTGTGCGAGTCATGTGAGCTGGGGAGCCTGCTGGCCATGAGGAAAGAGTACCCCGGAGCACGCAGGGCAGCCACGGGGGCTCGTGTTCTCGCTCATGTTACCTTGGACCTAAACAGTGTGAGTGTCGGGGTGAGGTGAGTGGGAAACGGCCTTGAACATTTAGTTCTACCTGTACAGTGTCTGGGAGAGAGAATGGTTGCATTTCTTACTGCATCACCTTTGGCTGATGCTTTGCACTCTCTGTGCTGATCTGTGAGTGGCAGTGGGTCACAAGGTATAGTTGGATGTGTTTCATAAAACTGTGAACACACAGACCCAGTAGATTATAGGTTTTAACAGATGAAACTTCTTTTTTGAATCAGGTTTATTACAGAAGGAGAAAATGGCAATTGAAGCGTTTCAGATTTGCTGCCTCCTCCTGCCTCCCGAGAACAGGAGGAAGTTACAGCTGCTGATGAGGGTGATGGCAAGGATCTGCTTAAACAAAGAAATGCCACCTCTGTGTGATGGCGTTGGCACTCGGACGCTGGTAGGTTGATTGTTAACATCTACTGTTGATTGTTAGCAGCTACTGTTAGCATCTGCTGAGAGTTTGGAATGAAATTCGCCTGAATCAGGTGTACTAGTTGTAGTGATCAGCTGAAGGTGTGAGGCAGGCTGGTGTGAAGAGTTATGTCCAGCTCTCCGACCAGACTGGCAATGTGCTTCCAGCCTCAGGGTCTTAAGAACATAATGGAAACTAAAGAGTGGGTCGGAACAACTGTGAGTGTAGGTATCTGCTACATCCTGCCTTCGCACTTTGTGAGCTCATCCCTCCTGCCAATACCAAGAGAATGAAGGGTGAGCAGAAGGAGAAAATGATCTATCAGAAAACAACCTCTTTCCCACCCCACAGAGAAAGCACTCTAAAGTTTCTGTTACAGCCAGCGAGAGAGGTGTAGCATATACAGTGGATTAAAAAGGGAAGAGGTAAAATACGCAGATGGACTAGACAGTGAGGGAGGGGAGAGAGAACCTGAGTCTCTCGGTGTGGTAAGAACATTTTGTAGTTATCACCTACAAAATGTTATCACCTGATAATTTTTGAATCATACTTTGTAATAGCATATGGTTTTTTCCATACTGATTTATAATTTTTATTATTGTTTTAATTGACAAACAGTTGTGTGCATGAGGGGATACAGTGTGTTTTAGTATTCACAGTCTAAAGATTAAATCAAGCTAATCAACACGTCCATCACCACACCTGTTCTTGTGGTGCAATGTTTAAAAAGTTTACTCTTTTAGCAACTTGGAAAAATACACTAAATTATTAAGTACTCTTGGCATGCTATACAATAGCTGTCTAAAACTTACTCCTCTTGTCTAACTGGAACTCTGTCCTTTGATCAACAGCTCCCCTTTCCCCATTTACCCCTTCTAGCCAGTGGTAAGCACCTATTAGATTCTGCTTCTATCTGAATGTTTTTAAATAATTCATATTTAGAATTTACATACAAAATTTCTTCATTTTCCTCAAAAACCATCTTGGAACAAAATAGGTGCTTCAGTATAGTCTGTGTCCTTTCTGTACCCCATAGACTGCTGGGTGCTTTTGGGAGAGCCCCTGGCCCAGCCTTAGAGAGCCCTGGGTATGATCGGAGGAACACTGCGTGCTGAGAGGAGTGATTCTTGACCTCTTTAGGGTGTGTGCACGGGCGCAGAACTAATGGGCCTTTTGGAGCAGTTGAAGAAAACATGGCCCCTGTTCGCCACAGGCATACGTGTGCAAGTGTGTGATTACGACTTCAAGGCCTTCACACATCCCTTAGAATTTGTGGTTTCTACACAAAAATCCTTTGCCTATATGTCTTTGTATGTGTAAATGTGAGTGAAGATAAAGTATCTGCAGTGTGCTGGTAGAATCCGGGTGTGTTAGTCAGCCTTCCTGGTGCTGGGACAACATACCTGACCCCAGGTGCAGAGGTTTTAGCCTGTGGCCCTCTGCTCCATGGCACAGCATGGAGAAGGACCTGGCAGAAGAAAGCTGCTCAACCCATGGCACTGGACTCAGAGACAGGGGAGAGTTGGAGCAGATGTATCCTCCAAAGCCACACCCCAGTGGCCGCCCTCCTCCATCGGGCCCATTTCCTGCTGGCCTCGCAGCCGGGTACTCTAAGGACCCATCCGCTGATGAGCGCACAGCCCCTGCGACCCTGCCGCCCTGCAGAGACCTCTTCTCTGAGTGCATCAGGCCCATTTCAGAGCCGGATCGTAGCACCAGTCTTATTAAACAGAATTGCATGACTTCATGCTTACAAATTGTGAAGTGAGATTGTCAGCAATACAGTTAGAAGAAAAGAGGACTCTGTCTAGAGGATAGTATAAAGAATGGCGTGGTTAATGGAAATTATGTTAATTATGCACTTTGTATTTCTGGTTACTACAAAGAGAGTCCAATCACTTAATGCATTTCTTGTGAAGTGGTTTATTTAAAGGTGCCTGTGAAATATATATCCAAAGTCCTGCAGAAAATGGTTAGCTAGGAAAAGATAGTTGGGGCACACAGACTGTTACCAGGTTTTTTAAAAAGTCAATAATGAAATTAGGTTATAATATGACCAGATATCTATAAAGTACATTAAATTTAAAAGTGCTACATGAGGGTTTAGTGGTGGTGCTCACCTATAATTGCAGCACCCTAAGAGGCTGAGGCAAGAGAATCTCAAGTTCCTTGAGCCTAGCCCAGGCAACTTAGCAAGACCCGGTCTCAGATTTTAAAAAATAACATATAGGCTGGAGACATAGATTAATGTGAAGCCTCTGAGTTCCATCCCCAAGACTGCCAAAGGGAGGGAGGGAGGAAAGTGCAGCATGACCCCAGTCATGGTGACATAATTTTCAGAATTTGTATGTACGTGTTTAAATCCCCCCTTACATAAAAGAGGAGTTCAAAAAAATTCCCCAGAAAAACACCTTTCTGTTAATATCTTAATCAAGAGGTACACGTTTTGTTCTTACTGGTTTTGAGGCCATTAGTCCATCTAAGATGGCCAGGTACCTGGGAGAATAGGCACCCTGTGACTGACGATTGACTTTCACTTTTCAAGCTAGATTGCATTCAGTTCGGAAGAAAGGGAAAAAAATCAAACCAAAACAAACTCAATGACTTATCTGCTTTTACCCCTTTGCCCCTGTTTAGATGGTTCAGACATTCTCCCACTGCATCTTGTGTTCCAAGGATGAAGTAGACCTGGATGAGTTATTAGCTGCTAGGTTGGTGACATTTTTGATGGACAATTACGAGGAGATTCTGAAAGTCCCTTTGGCCTTGCAGACTTCTATAGAAGAGCGTGTGGCTCATTTACAAAGAGTACAGGTAATGGAGGGGATAGTAGCAGTCCCATATGTTGGCAGTGGAAAGTCGTGTAAACTTGCTAGGCTTTGGGGGACTTTTTGTTATGAGGATTGAGTTAATTATGTACAAAGTGTATGTAACAGTTGTTGGCACAGTGAAATCTACAGGTGTTTGCTGATAGCATAGGAAATCTTATGGAATGTGTATTGATCAGTGCTGTGTGCCTACGAGTCTAAGAAGTTGATGGAATTCATAATGTAGATTATACATGCCAAAATATCTCAGCATTACACCAAAATGTTCGCAGTGTTATAGCCCATTAGGAATTTCTTTGTTTTTCTTTCCTTCCTCCTTCCCTGCTCTCCTTTTCCCTTCCTTTTTTTCCTCTCTCCAGCTCTCCTTCCTCCCTTCCATCCTTCCTCCTTCCTTCCATCCTTCCATCCTTCCTCCTTCCATACCTCCCTCCTTCTTCCCTCCTTCTTCCCTCTCTCTCCCTTCTCATTCTTTCTTCCTTCTTTTCTTTTTTTTCTTTTTTTCTTTTTTTCTTTTTCTTTTCTTTTCTTTCTTTAACTTCTCTCATTTATGCATACATGAAAAACTTTCCCACATCTTTAAATATGCCTGGTTGACACTAGATTGACCAAGAGCAGAGACTGTGTAGCTAAAAGGTGTTTGGATTCATGACGTGCTCTTTATTAGCTGTTGGACCTTAGGCATGTTATATATAATGTCATTCTGCTTCCACCTCTGCCCTAAACGCTTTTCCTTCTCTGTAAAATGGGAATTATAACAAAGACTTAGCCCATAGGATTGTGGCGCAGATCAGACGGCTTAGTACATGTAAAGTAGCTGCTGCTATTACTAGTATTGCTATGTCATTAATGTTATAAATTATGACAACATAGTAGTCCATAATGTGGGGCATATCACAGCTTACCTAAGTGCTATCCTCTGATTGACATTGAAGTATTGATAGCATATTGCCAAGCTTTCTTTTAATTTGATTGTTTCAGTTTACATTTGGGTCAGCATTATAAGAAAGTGAGTATTCATTTCCTTTCACCTATGCCTTTGAAAATTACCAAAATACATACGTACCTCAATCTTACTGATGCTTTACTTTAATCTTTTTTTCTCCAATATTTTTCTGAGCCAAACTTTTAAAAAGTAAAAATGAAAAGAATCATTCCACTGGATTTCCACAAGGAACCAGTTCAGCAATGCTGCTGTCTTCTAGTTAGGTTTGTGCACTCACATACATAGCTCAAGTGTGCAACGCTGCAGCGGAGCCCTGTGAGCCCTTTGCTGTCACTTGAGGATTAGGAGGCTGAGCCAGAATGATTAATTTAACTGCAAATGAACATGATCTTGTGAAGAGGCACTGCAGTATGCACTGAATAAATTTGGTAACTACTCAATTGTCCCATTACTTTTTCTCTTTTGGAAATACTTGAAAAAATAGCTGAGCAATTGTTCATTTTAGCTCTCAGAGTATGAAGATCTCTGTTCTCGTGATAAGGCCCCTGAGCCCCACATGGTATCAGAGCTGAATGGTGCGTCTCTGAAAATGTCTTGTTGCCTGGATTATTCCAGCAAATTGTTGGCGGGCACTTTAAAAGCTGACCCTGGGGTAAATTGTGAGGTAGGCAATATTTTTTGAGCCCAACCTTTTAATGACCTTGTCTGCAGCCCTCTGCTTATGCCCTTCAAGCCCGAGTGTCTGGTGTTTTTCTCATGCCGAGGCTTCTGGCTATTGTTCCCTACCTAGACCTCACTCTTTATCCTGGCCCCTTTCAGTTTTTCCTGCCTTTCTTCAAGACACAACAGGAAGTGAGTAGGACCTTTTCCCTATGCTTCGGGTCTGTGTCTCTCTAAGTTGTCTCTAATTGATTACTGAAAATGACATTGCGGCATAGAATGTGTTCATGTAATCACCTCCCTTGACAACAGAATTCTTTTTCAGCTGTGGCTCTTGGGGGGAGGTCTTAAAGTAGTAAGAGCAGTAGTGGGAGTCTTACCTACTGCAGAACAGTAGGGTCCTGTGTTTTTGAGAAAAATGCTGGACATTGAAATTTTTGTTTGATTTGAGACCAGCTCTCCTGAGATAGTCTGAGCTGCCCTCAGATTCTCAATCCTCCTGCCCCAGCCTCTCAGATCTGAGATTGCAGGCATGTGCTACCATTCTTAGCTTGGAAGGAAATATTTTTAGGAATTGTTCATTTATCCACAGACCTTGCTTTTCTTTTTCCTCCTATTTTTTCCTGTTGCACTTTGCCCAGTGCAGTTTTTTTCCACTTGATTCTCGCTGGGAACATGTGCCATGGGGATGCTCACGGCTCCTCACCCGTTACCTGTATGCATAGATCCAAGCCACTGTGTGGCCCTGGCTGAGGGAGGGAACATCAGACTCTCCCTATGTGGGAGGAGCCTGTGCCATTTGTAGTATAACAGTTCAACGTAATACCAGTTTTGAGTTTTATTTTACTATAAAAATGCATTTATGTTTATATTTCAGCTCTTTAAAGGCACATGAGATTTTTTGTTTGTTGGCTTATTAAAACATCGTGGGTTAAAAAGGTAAAAAATCTCCTATTTAAAACTAGTTTTAAATGATATTCCTTAGAAATTGCGGAAACACTTTTACTTTTCAGTATAGAATTTTTCAGTCAAACTGAGGAATGACATGCTGTTCTGACTAGGAGACACACCATAATCGACCTAAACCAGTGTTTGTCCTGCGTCCTCAGATCAAATACCCAGGAGCTGATATGGACATCACTTTATCTGCTCCTTCATTTTGCCGTCAAATCAGTCCCGAGGAATTTGAATACCAAAGAACATATGGCTCTCAGGAGCCTCTGGCAGCCTTGTTGGAGGAAGTTGTAACAGACACCAAACTCTCCAGTAAAGAGAAGAAGAAAAAACTGAAGCAGGTAATTAGAAAATTCTTTATAAATAATTTATCATCCTCCCTATTGTTCTTATGTTGTTTCTTCCTTTACACTGGAGAACAGAGATCCAGGAAACTGACCAGAATTATGTAAATGGAAATTTATGGAACATAGGAACTTGATATACTTTCTAAACTTGTGCATCTCAGAAGATAAGAATTATATGCACAATGATTTACATAGCTCCGGTCAGTTTCCTGGGTCTCTTCTCCAGTGTAGCTCTTTTCTCACTACTGAACCCTCGTATAGCACTATTCTCTGGTATTTGTCCTTCATCTTTAATATGTAGCATGAAGTGACTCAGAAGAGCACTTACTCAAAAGAAGCAAACAGTGAGGGCAGATTTCTCCTGATTTTTTAAAAAAGTTAAATTAGATTGAATTCATAAAATGTAAAATGTCTAACACTTAAAAATCATTGGTGTTGTATAGTCAGTGTCAGATTGGTCTCTTCAGGCATTACTAAATTTTTATGTCCTGTGATGTTAGGCAATACAGCTGGTTGTTTCAGAGACTAGTTTTAAACTCGGAATACAAGTACTTTGACCATTGTTAAAGACTGTTACATGATCAGGTGAATAGTATTTATTTTTAAAGACTGAATCCTATTACATAGCTTGATTCCTGGTCACATAACATGTATAGGGTTATACACACAGCACTGAGATTCTAGACTTCTATTCGTATTTTCTTTCCATAATTTTGAAGAGTTCATTCGTAAGTTCAAAGAAAGACTAAATTGCCTCCCTTCAAGCTTTCTTAAAGTAATATATATCAGAATGTTCTCTTCCATTTGGGAAGAAGTTGGCAAGGCTGAGTTTGAAAATCAGGGAGACGGTAAAATATAGTTGGGCCAAAGTTTTCTCTAATTGTATAGAACATAAGTTATTTTTACATCAGAGTTACTTGTGAATATTTTTAAAGTGTGATCTATATAGCTGGCAGTGGAGATAATTTTAAGAAAGATGTTTTAAAAGGAACTTTATTTGAAGATTGGATTAAAAGAAAGATAAATTAGATCTATGGATACTGAAATAAAATATTTTAGCAAGAATAAGCAAAGACAGGGAAGTTTAGGGGTCATCAATTCTTAGATTAAAATTTGCATAACCTGCTGTGTGTGGTGCTACATTGCGTACCTCTAAGCCCAGCACCATGGGGGTTGAGGCAGGAGAATCACAGTTGAAGCCCAATGTGGATAATTTAGTAATTAGTAAAATCCTGTCTTAAAGTAAAAACCAAAACTGAACTGAGAATGTACCTCAGTGCACAGGCTCTGGGTTTAAGCCCTAGTTCCATAAACAAACAAACAAAATTTGACTCCCCCATTTTCTTGGTTCTTATATGTCTTTCTGACTTTTATTGGATTTCTTGCTTAGTTTCAGAAATCCTATCCCGAAGTTTACCAAGAACGATTTCCTACGCCAGAAAGTGAAGCACTTCTGTTTTCTGAAAAACCCAAACCCAAACCTCAGCTCTTCACATGGGTACTGAAAAACCCTTTCCAGCCATTTCAAAGAACCCGAAGTTTTCGGATGTGAGACTTCTACAGCGACAGGGTTTAGAGACCTCTTTGGTGATGGTTGTTCAGAGTGAATAGTGATGGAAGAAAGAAAAGCATAAAACACAGGCCACTGAAATATACAGATGATCTGACTTTTTAAAATATTGAAACATTGTCAGTATTTTTATAAGACTGATTTTTAAAGTTGTGTAGATCAATAATAAATTGAGTCAAATATATAGCGGTAATGTTAACAGGTTTGAATTGTTAAAAAAAAACTAAGGATGTAAGATATTTTTAAAAAATGTTTTTATTTTTTATGATGTTTATAAAATAATTGTCTATCCTGTAACTGATGTGTTTGTTGTATCCAAGTCTTAAGAATAGTGTGAGTACTTAAATAAGAGACACTGGGTTCTGTTAACTGTGATGCTATTGACTGAATAGTCAGTAGTGATTTCTCCTGTGTAAATTTCAGCTTTCAGTGTTGTATAAAAAATTCTTAACATCTGTATTGTGGTGGCTGTGGCTTTTATTGCAGATTTGTTTGATGTACTAAAGTTGACTCTCTTATATGTAATAGTTGACATTTATTTGTGAGTAGATTTTCATCTACCTACAATGGTATACTTTCAACCTCAGCTAAAGATGGAAGATTGAACTGCATAAATTCTTTGGGTCCCTTGACCTGTAATTGTAAGTTAAATATTTGTTGTTTTTGTGAAAAAATTATAAATGGATTAAGTAAAATGAAACTACTACTTTCGTAAATACTTTTCAGCTCCTTTGAAAGTAAGTAAAAAGTAAATAGTTTTTATATTTTTTTATATACCATACCTAGTGTTTTGCTTTTCTTGGTATTTATTTAGATCAGTTAGAAGCATTTTCAAATGACCTTGCCAATATTCTCACATCCATCATTTATTTCTGTAAGAAAATAAGAGGTGAGAGTTGGGGCTTTTGTATAGGCTTAAAGTAAAAGCACTTTATCAGGTTTTTTCTTTGCTTTGTCTTTTTGCAAAACAGTGAAGCAGTTAGGCTGTCGAGCACCGGAAGGCTTCCTCTGAGAGCAGTCACTCAGCACCCTACGAGCAGCACCCACGCGCTGGCTTGTGGCACTCTCTGCACTGAGGTTTCCTTGCACTTCAGATCTGCCCCTGCTGTAGCAGAATGCCATCTACAAGTGACGGGCTTTGCTCACTGGACTTAAAAAGGGATCAAAGTATTCCTGTCGGTTTGAGCACCACTCCAAATTCCAAATAAGTAACGAAAGGGTGATTTTACCTGTTTCAGGATTTATTCTCAGGCTTTGGCATTCTGTTTAGAGCAAAGAATAAGTTGTTGTTCCTATTTGTCCTCAGGGTAGGGTTTATTTTCCAGAATTTTCTCTCCTGTTGCCCGTCTGTGGGTGAGCAAGACAATGACTGCATCTTTGAAAAAGTAACAGAGGAAGGTGTTTTCTTTCCTTCTTTTCATTTTTACTCTTACTTTTTAAAAAAAGTATGTCCTAAGGAGGTCAGAAGGAGTCACCTCTCTAGTGTGAAACTAATCATAGGCGATAGCAGTTTCCCAAAGTAATTGTACCTCTGCATACCTCCACGATCAGTGCGTGAGCATCTTGTATTTAACTTCCTCACCAAAAGTAGCTGTTGCCAGAGTTTGAAGTTTCATCCAAGTGTTTTTTATATGAGGTGTCTGATTATGACTTGACTTTAGTTTTATTAATCTGGGCGAACACTTTTTCCATGTGGGCTTTTTTTACTTTGTACAAATTTTAATAGCTTGTCAGCTATACATGCAAACACACACATACACACTGTTGAGATTTTTGATGTGGGTTTCATTGATACTATAAGTCAACATGGAAAGACTTGCTATCTTTATAATATTAAGCCTATCAGTTTACTTAAAATAAATGAGAAACACTGTAAATTTCTTTGTAAAGGTTTACAAATGTTAAAAAAATATTATTAATACTTTCAGACATATTTATCTATCATCTCTGTAATAGTGCTCATCCTCTAGCTTCAGCAGTTATGATTCAGTTAATAAATGTCTTGATATTTGTTCTTATTGTAAATGTTTAAAAATTTTATTGGTTGTATATACTATGAAACCAATTTTGACTTGGTGTCCAGTAACCTCGCTAGACTTTCCTATTAATTCTAAACATTGAGTAAGCTTTTTTCCCCTACATTTGCTATATGTCATCAATTGATGACAATTTTTGTTTTTCCTTTCCATGGTAGATAGCATCTGAAAGTTCCTCGTAGCCCTCCTTCCAGATATTTCATGCCCTGTATAGTCCCTTTACCTTCAGTGTGGGCTGGGCCTAGTGACACTTATACAAAACAGAATATGGCAAAAGTGATGGCGTGTCAATTGTGGCATTAGGTGCCACAGAGAGCCTGGCCTCAGCTTGCTTGTCTTCTGAGCTGCTCTGAGGAAAGCCAGCTGGGAAGTGGGCTGCCCTGTGGAGAGACCATCAGCGAGGAGCTAGTATCTCTGGCCAGGGTAGGTGGCACTGTGATGCCTGCGAACAGCTGTATGAGTGATCTTGGAAGTGGTCACTGGTTGAGCTCGAAGTAGCTCCAGTAACGGTTCACAGTTTGATTGCAACCTTCTGTGAAACCCTCAGCCAGAGGAGCCAGTTAAGCTCTTCTTGGATTCTTATAGCATAGAATGAGATAAAAATGTTAATTGTAGGGTAATTTATAGTGAACTGGTAGATACAATATACTTTCTAATCCTTATACTATCCTTCCTTTCCCTGCCCTCCCCTCTGCTCATATACTTCTAGTGAACTTCATTATTTTTATAGTTATAGTGGTGGATTAACCTTTTAAGCGTGAAATGCCACTCTTTATAATAATGCATTTATCTTCACCTTTTCTATACTGTTATATTTTTGATGTTTTTCTTATAAGCAGACTATTTTTAAAGGAGCTAGCTTGCAATCACTGTAACATTCAGGCAATTTATATTTAATGTAATTACTCTGTATTTGGGTATAATTCTGCCATTGTTGATGCTTTTTAATGAATTGTCTTTCTTGCCTTTGCTTGCATTTTAATTTTTTTTTTTTTTTTTGATGGTACTGGGGATCGAACTCAGGACCCTGCGCTTGCTAGGCAGGCGCTTATTCCACTGAGCTATATCCCCAGCCCCTTTGCTTGCATTTTAAAAACAAGTTCATCTTCTACTAAATTGGAACTATCGCACTTGATTCCTACTCTTTTTGTAGGGCTCTGTAGAAATTACATCCTGTACACTCACTTAGCAAAATTTAGTCAGTATCTTTTCACTCTCCTAGACAACTCAGGACCTTAAAAACATGAAGAAAGTCTCCCGATTAGATGTTGTAGTTATTTTACTGCTTTTATACCTTATAATACATTATTATTTTATATCATCTTCACTTATTAGATTCACTTGCTTTACCACTTTTTCCCTTCTTAAAGCACATTTTTTAGAATTTATTCCTAGTAAGGACTTGGCTTGGTTTTGTCTGAAAACTATTTTTTAAAATTTTGCTTTTTTTTTTTAAAGCAGTTTAATGGGTAAAGTTCATGTACAGCTCGCTTAAAGTTTATAATTTAATGATTTCTAGTCCATGATTAATTTTCAAAAGTTTTGTTGAAAGAAAATTTGTCATCCTCGTCATTTTAAGTGTATGTAACTCAGTATAAAGAATAACCTCATTCTTTACCCTCATTCTTTAAGGATATTTCCACATGGACTAAATCATCCCACCAATCATATGTTGAAATCCTAATCCCCGATGTGATGGGAACAGGATGTGGGTCTTTGAGGAGGCATTAAGCCATGAGGATGGAGCCCTCAGGAGTGAGATTAATGCTATTATAAAAGGGACTACAGGTGGTTCTCTTGCCCTCTTTGCCATGAAAGGATACAATGAGAAATTGGTTGATGGCAACTCAGAAGAGTGCTATTCTTACCAAGGGACTCTGCTGGTAACTTGATCTGAGATTTCTGGCCTCCATGTCTAGGAAGAATAAATTTCTGTTCTTTGTAAGCCACCCAACCTATGCTACTTTGTTATAGCAGCCTGCAGTGAGTACATAGTGTACATAGATGTTATATTTTCTCCCAGAAAGCAGCATTTTAGCCCATTTCAGATATTTAGACATGTTATGTTTTAGCCTGTACTTTTAAAGCCTTAAGATCCCATACTTTTGATTTGCTGTGTTTTTACTATCCTAATCAGATTTGCCAGTTTTATTTCTAATTTCTTCTTGTCACTTGCTACAAATATATGCTGAAGGGTTTTCACTGAGTGATCTCTGTACTGCAACAATGGTGAAAACAGACTTTTTTGAAGCTCTGTTGATACAAGGATATATTGGCTTCATTTTTAGGTATGATTTTTAAATTATTGTTTAGTCTTAGGTATAATTGGTTTTATTTTTAGGTAGAATCAGTAGTAAGTGTCATAGGGATTATCATTGGTCTGAGAAACTCTGGTAAGGAATTTATCAAATGAATGCTCCATGTAGAATCATTTAAAAGACTGCTATAGGCTGGGGATATAGCTCCATGGCACAAGCACCTGCCTAGCAAGTACAAGGTCCTGAGTTCGATTCCTGTACCAAAAGAAAAAGACTCCTGCAGCAAATTTTTAAGGCTGAATACACTGTATGTGAACAGGGTGATAGTAGTGAGGTGTTTGTTGTGATTTTTCACACATTTTTGTGTTCTTGCATCAGCCTTCAGGAAAGTCTAGGATTCTGGCAAATTTGATAGACAGGTGGGTCACAATTTAGCATTTGTGTTATGCAGCAGTTTGACTCTTGATTCCCCATGACTGCTCACTGCACATTTTTATAAGAACTGTATAATTTTAAAAGACCCTGTATTATGAATAGAACGAGGGAACTAAACACTCCTTACACAGTATTTGGAATATCACAAAAATTGTTTACTATGATTAAAACAAGAATCAGTTAAAATGGCTGTTTTCTATGTGAGTGTTACTGTAGTCATATGTTTATTTTTATCCTTGAGAACAAAAACTTACAATGTTAAAGACCTGCAGTAAAGTAAGAGTATTCTTACCTTTTAAAATCAGTATTAAGGAGAGGTTCTGTTAGATCCACGGTGGTAGCATTTTGAAGTACTCGTGCTATGGTTTGGCTCAGGCATGTCCCACAAGCTCTCATGTGCTCAGTGGTGGTACCTTGGGGGAGCTGTGCCCGTCAGCGTCAACCCATTGAAGAGCTCAGGGCCGAACATGCTGTTCAGAGGTGGGCTCTGGTCAGAAGAGGCAGATAACTGAGGATAGGACCTAAAAGCTTGGATGTGATCCTCACTTCTCTCTCTGCTCCTCACATGACTTCAGAGCTTTGCCCCACAGACCCTTCTGGCAGCCCTTCTGCCCCCAAGGCAGCCTGCTATTGACTGAATTTCTGAACACTGAGCCAAAGTAAGCTGTGTATGCTGGGTGGTTTTCTGTCTCAGCGATGACAGTTACTAAGCCAACTCAGAATGAGATAGGGGCATTTCTAATTTCATGGCATTTGCAATCATTTTTGCATTTCTTTGCTTAAGATAACATACCTGCAGAAAGTATACTGCTAGGGTTACATACAATATACATCATTGCTTATTAGGTCTTCTAGAGAAATAATTTACTGTAAAACAAAGACTATTGGCTCTGAATATATTTGCTTATATAGGTACCCAAGTGGTTGGCTTTTTTTTTTTTTTTTTTGCAGTACCAGGGATTGAACTCAGGACCTTATGCATGCCAGGTAGGCACTTGTGCTGCTGAGCTATATCCCCAGCCCTGTGGTTGGCATTTGTGTCCACACTAATAAACAGTTTGTTATTCTAGATCAATTTAGAAATGTATTCATTACTTAATTTTGTAACACACATAATATATTATTCCTGGGATAGTATGTTCATTACTTTAACAGTATAATGAATACCTTCTGATGGACTTTTTATGTTTCAGTGTTTATTTAACCTTAATATTTTGTCTTTCAATTTGGAGGAGTCAAATGGGAAGATAATGGGGCAGTAGTGTGCTAACCCAATAAAAAGGTCAGTTTTCATTCTATATTTATGTTGCTGCCAAAATTTCATAGTTTCTTAGTGGAGCTAAGGTTTTGTTAAAGTTTCTAATAGGTTTTGCAAATTCTACTTTGGAGAATTGCTGAGTGAATTATTTCATTGGGGGTCTAGAGCAAATTCTGTTCTCCATAAAATGTCTTAACTATGCCTACTTTCCAAACAATAAATAATGCATGTATTTTGTTAGCGCTACTCATGTATAACACCTCCTGGGAACTGTTCTGCCCCAGCTGAGAAGATGTGTGGTATCTAGCGTCCCTTCTAGAAAACGTAAAGAAAGCTTTTCTCTCCTTTCAGTTGTCTCAAATTTTACAGATTGCTGCGAGCATTCTCTCATGGTACTAAGTTCTCTTGAGTGGTATGTAATAGATTGCTGTCTGTGTTTAGGAAAACAAAGTTTATTGTTTTAAAAAAGGCCTAAAGATTATTTTCATGAGAAATAAGTAAACTAGTTGAAGTTTAAAACAAAAGACTTTTACTCTGGTTGCTGTGGCCTAATCCAACATGGGAATGTGGAGGACTTTCTCTCATTGTTTCCATTGAGAACTCCTGACCTTTCGAGTGTTCTGGCAACAAACATTTCAGTGATCATTTACCAAGATAGCAGAACTGTTCCCTGCTAAAAATAGTTATGCAGGATAAGATGCAATCTTTGATTTCCAAGATCTCATGATTTCAGTGTATCTGTGGTTACTGTGTATTTATATTTTAAA
The DNA here is from genome assembly GCA_004027595.1 of Dinomys branickii. Lineage (NCBI taxonomy): Eukaryota > Metazoa > Chordata > Mammalia > Rodentia > Dinomyidae > Dinomys > Dinomys branickii. Next base: position 62,683 of record PVLD010000862.1, on the reverse strand, counting down.
TTCATGTGTTTTAGGTTCAGATACTATGAGATAATCAAAGTCAAAAGATTGCAGAAATGTTCTACAGATCAGAACGTGTGTTTGGTAATGGAATCTTAAACCATGTTGAGAAACAGAGGAAATATGGCATTAGCTGTTTTGCCTACTAGTTCTGCATGACTACTTAAAATTAAACTTTAGTTTTTGGCCATATGCAAGTTTGTTCTAAAGAATCCAAACTTTTAAAGGCTTTTTGATACTTAGAGAAAACAATTTAAGATGTTTTAAATGAAATGTACAGAATGGTCGAATCTGATTGGATTAAACTGCTTCATTCCAGATGCTTTCATAATCATCTGGAGCAATAACATTTGAAACATATACTGGCACTGTTTCTAATTTCTACTTTCTACTTATCAAAATGCCAATATAATTAGACATAATTACTGCTGAAAGATTATGAGGGTTTTGATTTCAGAAAGTTCTTCACTTTTACTTTTTCACAGAGAATTGATTTGATGATGTATTAAGCCCTAGAAAGTATCTGGTTTAGCATTTTTGATTATTCATGAGTCATGATCCATCCAACAGGTGTAGATGTGCCCAGTAGAGGTCAGTCTTGTCTTGGTAACTGCTTCACCACACTAGAAAAACTTGGGATTTTCTTTAAAAGTCCAGTACATTTTGGTCAGTAAGTCATTATTTGTGGAAAAACAAAACAAAAATGGGTCATGTTTATTGGAATCCAAGTAACCGCGGGCAATATTTTAGTTCCTCCATTAACCATATTTCCCCTTCAAAATTCTAGAGGGCTCTGTTGCTTATTACATGCTCTCAAAAAGTAGGTTATAAATGGCAGAAATGAACAATTACTTAAATGTGGCAGCAGATAGTTTGGGATAAATTTATTGCTAAATTTTTTTTTTTTTTGTACTGGGGATTGAACTCAGGACCTTGTGGTTGCCAGGCAGGTACTTGCGTTGCTGAGCTATATCTCCGGCTATTACTAGATTTCTTTAAGTGAAAAAAAACAAATCCTCAAACTTTAGTTTCAGAAGAAAAACACAGAAGGAAAGGTATAGCAGTGTTAGTGGCTATGCCTACCTGTCATAAATACAAGTACTGCTGTTTGCTTTGCCAAGACAATTTCAGGGCAAGACTCTTGGTCCCTTTCCACCTCAATTATTTCCCACAGGCCCTTCACAGTAGAATTTGTAGCGCTGATACTGGTTGGAACAGAACAATTGAATTTTAATTTGTAGCACTGCCAGAAACATATGGACAAGGGATCTTAAGTGGGTCACAGCCTTGAGCTTTGGCTTTTTCCTCAGGAGAGTGAAGGGGCTGGAGTGTGGAGGTTACCACCTCCATCCAGTGTTTTCCAGGACCAAGATACTAGCTGAGAACGAGGGGCTGGTGAAGAAATGGAGCTTGTGGACCTCAGGGCAGTGTTCAAGGTGGGCGAAGTGCTGAAAAATTATCCTATAGGCAGAGGTGGGCAGACATGCAGATGTCACATGAGGTTCACACCCACACCCAGGGCCAGATGTCAAGCTCAACTCTGGCCCTTCTCACTTACCACACTAAATTTGTCACTGACGGGAAGTACGGGACTCATTCAAGCAAATCTTCCCTAGAGAAGACTTCCACTTGTTTCCTTGTAACCTCCCCCCGATTTCCCTTCTCTCACTTCGGTCCTTTTCTTTGCCCCCTCCTCAGTTGTGCTTATGCACTTCTTGAGAATCAGTTTTGTTCAATACAATTTGAGGAGCTGGTGAACAGCCCCAGGGCCCCGATGCTATTGCTTTCTCTCTGCAGTCCAAGCTGTGATGTAGCCCTTCATCCTCAACAGAACTTCCTGGGTACGCTGTAGAAAATTTCTTCCTGAAGACTAGTTAGTTCTCCCAGTAGCCATTCGATTTGTTGCAGAGCCTTATTTCTGCTGATGGAGGAAGAAAGACGGTTATACCTGCAGGCGCCTCAGTCCACTGAGGGAGGCAAACGTGTGTCTCTGTAACCACAGAAAAAGCAGGGCCATAGACTGCTGTGGGGTCTGCAGGGCAGAGAGAGGAATGTAAGGCAGTTTTTCCAGGTCAACTGGAGGGATACAGAATTTATCACCGAGGAGCTAATATTTAAGCTGAGTCCTGAACCATCAAGGAAGGCAGGGCAAAGGTATCTTCTCGGAATGGCAGGTAATAAGGCTCTGGTGACAACTAGAAGTGATATGCCATTCCGCACTGTCCAGTAATACTAATACTTTGATAGAACACTTTACAGGTGAAAGAGTGGGTGTTATAGGGCCTTCGTAAACTGTGGCGGGGCAGGCAAAGGAGTTACCGAGGACTTGCTTGACAAGCTGCACCTTCTTTTGCGTAGGTGCAGCCCACTCTGCCCCAGTCCTAGTGCTCTTCAGAATTCATTCATGGACCCTTTTCAGGCTGTAGCTCCATCACGGTGTCTTTCCCCGGACTTTTAGGGAGTGTGTTCAGTTACACAGATGTGTTTACAGTGGTTGCAGTACATCGCTGCTTGATGAACCTTGCCTGTGTTTAATTCAAAAAGAGGTATCCTGTTTTGTCAGTTTCTGTTTGCTTTTCCATTGACAGCCAGATGTCCCTTGCCGCTGGGTCTATGCTGTTCCATTTCATAACACTTAAGGAATGCGAGAACTGGCTCTTCGGACGCTTTGCCTTAATCTTGTTGCCTGCGGTGAGATGCTTTTAATATTTTCTCCACATGTGAGCTCAGCATCTTCCTTTAGCTTTTCTTTAATTTCCATCTTCTACTGCAGGGATTCTGGATATATATAGATTTTTCTCCTTCATTGTATTTTCAGTTATTTCCTTTTTGCGTTCAGTGAACACATCCATCACAATAAATGGTCCTTTTCCCCATTTGTATTGACTTACATTTATATAAAGCAGACACCTTTTTATATCATTATTAATGTTCCTGGTCATTTTCAGGAGCTTGGAAAGCTAAAGCTGGATATTAGAGCTGGCATCGATGTAAGTTGTCCCATGCGATCAAATGATTCATGTCATTATCATTAAGTCAACTCCATAGTTTTGTGGGAGTTTTTGCCCCTTAATTGGCTCAATATAACATAATATTAAGCATCTCTTCAGTGTTCCCCATTTTATTAAAATGTTTCTGATTTGGTAGCTCTGTTGTGCCCTGAAAGATGTAAACTATTTCCATTAGCAATGTGGAATAGTTCTGTAATCAGCAGTCCAAGTTTGTAAACTTGTACAAGTGGTTAACACTGGTCATATGTAGATACTATTGTGTTTTGATAACTCAGTTTAGCAGTCCATAATGATGGAGTTTTAGAATTCCTACTTTCATGCTTCACTGATATTCTTCTAAAGTGGTCACATTTTTTTTTCCTGTCTCTATGAATGTTTTATAGAATGCAGCATTAGTTTGTAGATAGCAAGAACTGCTGTACTTGACAGGACTTACATTGCTGTTCTTTACATAAAAGCAAACTGAGTTTAGAGATGATCAAACTTTTTATAGTTCATGAAAGTTTCTCAGAAAACAGGTTTCAGAAATAACTCTGTGTGCTTCTAAGGACCCTGGAGCTGGTTGTTCTGATGTTTTGTAGAGTCCAGGACTTTCCCACTGCTAACTATTTGGACTATTTGGCAACCTTTTCAGATATGAGTGACATTTCCATGATTCCACTGATATATACTTTTTTATTTTTCAACTATACCACTTGACTATTGTGACATTTGGGGAACATGAAATATTTGCTTTAAGACTTCACATCTTTGTGACATTTTTCTACAGTAAATTCTGAAAGTTAGAAGTTATATATATGTTTATATATTATATATAAAATTAATACTGGAAGCTCTTGTTTCAATATTTTAAAGCTTTTTTCTATCTCTAAAATAATTGAAAATAATTAGTCATTTTTGTTTTTAGGACTCACTTATCCCCACTTTCATATTTTATTATTTCCGAGACATACGCTTGTCCTCCCCACTGCAGCATCTCTGAAAGCAGGATTTATCTTTCACCTGAGAATGTCTCACGGTTTAATTGGTAGAATTTCTTCTTTTTTTAGTGGTACAAAAGTTAATGGTGTCCTACATTTTGTAAAATACAGCACTTTATTTTTATTTTCTAAGGACAGATAATGGAAGGCATTTTACGGGGTCAGCTACTTTGTTTCTGCAGTAAGATTTCCTCTTTATTCCCTGAGCTTCCTTCTTTGCTGTCCCAGTCCTTTCCTAGGCAAGCTTATCTTTCACATTTATTTATTCAGTCTCTTTAATTAGTGGGAGTTATGTTTTTATTTATTTGGTGCTGGGAATCAAACTCAGGACCTTGTGCTTGCCAGGCAGGTGCTGTAGGGAGTGCTGTTTTTAATGGGAGATAAATGTTTTTGAAGTGCGATACATACTCTCCTGAATTGTTATGTATATGACTTTATGCTTGATCAGACCAAGGCATCTTGTCGTAGCAAGGGATGAGGGAATGGAAAATTATGGCAATAAGAGTGGGTTTAGGCTGTTACAGCTTCAATGAAAAGGAAAAAGAAATGGTCAGTGTGTAGTTTTTCTTACCCCTGGCAGGGGTTTTTAACGGTGCTGGTGGTGTGAAAAATTGGACTTTGTCAAGAGAAGGAAGGATTTTCTAAATTTCTGTAAGGCTCGGGAACTTAGTAAAAGAAAAATGTGTAGAATTTCTTTCAGAATCTAGAGGGTTTGGTCCCTCGAAAAAGTAGTTGAATTACAGCAAATAGTAGCCCTGTCTTCTTGCCCAGTTGGGATAAAGGATTCAGCTTTTCCTTACAGTTCTTGCTTCCCTGCTTCACAGGGCCCTGGCTCAAGTGGGGACAGTATAGAAACACCGGAAAAGCTGTGCAGGAGGTTGCAGGTACTGAGCTAGTAGTCTCAGCCTTTGCCAGAGCCTGAGAGAGGAAAAGTACCCTAGTTCTAGGACAGCTTCTGCCTTTAGCTCTGGGCCCTGACCCATATAGAAAGAGAACAATGAGTAGCAAAGGCTAGAAGCGTCAAGATTAAGGCCCTACTTTCTGACTTTTCCATTCCTAGAGTTTTCCCATCGTCTCAGACATGCTGTGAGGTCTAATGGATCAGAAAAAGTCTGCTCAGAGAAATGAAATTAAAGAAAGGAATCTTTAAAGCAGAGGCCAAGATCACATTTCTACTAGACAGCATTTTCTACCAAAAACTAAGCATGACCAGTTTACACATTGCAACCGTTTCAGTGCGCGGGGACCAAGATACCCTCTTGCTGTACAATGCAGCGGTGATCCAGAGAACATCTCTTGATCTTGTGTCGCTTCTCCTACACACCCTTCTTCTAAAGAGCATAAAGTAAGCTGCCTCGTATGCTGTCTTTGGGAGGAAAATGGGGTTAGGGAAAGAACTCTGAAACAGCGGAGTACTGGTTTGGGTCTAATCAAAGGAGGTGGCCAAGGGACAGCACTTTCTGGACCACTGACTGGTATGAACAGCAAGCACCTGGATCCTCACACACAGCGTGGCACCGCTGTGCAGTCGTTAGGAGAGTCCTCTCCTCCTGCAGTGTTCCCCATACTACAGAGCGGCGGTACTTGAAGGAATTCTGTGCACTGTCACAGAGACTGTCTTCCCGGGTGAATTTAGAGCTAAGAGGTCATAAGGCACAAGGCTTTCCTTCGCAGAGACCATCACCCAAAAGATACACTGGGAGCTGACACTGTTTTAATGGACGACCAATACACAGAGTTATTGGACTATCCAATTCCCTGGGGATCCTCTGTAAACACATATGAGATTCATGCCCACTCTGGTGGTGTGTTGCAGGCCATTAGGATATAGTATACTGTCTTCCACCATTTGGTCATTTTATTTATACCCAAATCTGTTTAGATTAGTTGTATTATGTATTCATTCCTAAACCTATTTATACTACATGCATTAGGTTTTTATTTCATAAGAAAATACCTGACAATTTAGGATTTTTAAACAGCACTAATAATAGTGAATGTTTTATTATATCACAGTTTCTGTAGGTCTGGAATTCTGAGCAGCATAATCTGGATAGTTTTGACTTGAGGATCCCTCGGCCGTTGCACACAAATTACTGGCTGGGTCTCCAGTCCTTGGAAGGCTTCACTGGGACTGAAGGAAGTGGTTCAAAAATGACTCATTCATGTGGTTGCCAAGCTCATGGTGACTGTTAGCAGGAGGCCTTAGTTTCTTATCATGGAAAGATCTCTATAACTGGCTGAGTGCCCTCCACATGACAGTTGGCTTATCCAAAAGTGAGTGATCCTAGAGAGAGCAGGACAAAAGCCACAGTGCCTCTGATGTCAGCCTAAGAAATCATTTTATCATTTCTGCAATATCCTGTTGGTTACACAAATTAACCCTATTTGGTTCAGAAGAGGTCAAAGGTCTTCATACCATCTTGGAGAGTGGCTGCTGTATGAATTATGCCTTATTGTTCCAATTGAATCATATATTGTAAAAACCATATAATATAAATGCAAAATGTTGCAAAAATTTTGCTATGAAAATTAAACCAATGCTTTGAAAAAACTTTCTAAAAATGAGTGCAAAATATCTCTTGTATTAGATGATGGTAAGACAGCTAAGAAATTAAAGATATTTCATAAAACTGTGGATGAATTCTGCAGCCAAAAAAACTTTGTAAGTGACATGAACTTTTTATTCCACTTTAAAAAAACTTAAGTAGCGGTGCAAAAAGTTTCAGACTAACAGCTGGCTTGAGAGTTAGGAAAGTGTTGTGGCCTCTTATCAAATGCATGCCCCCCAAGCCTCGTGTTCTCAGAGGTGGGGCTTTGGGGAGGTGGCTGGATCACAGGTGTGTGACACTAGATTAGGGAGGGTGATACTGGGATTGGGGTAGATAACTAAATTGGTTTAGCATAGTTCTGGGTGTGGGTAATGGAAACACTGCCCTGGATGTGAGTGGCACCAATCAATAGGATTGTAGCCTGGACAGAATATAAAGGGAGAGAAAGAAGACTGGTTGCTGCTGCTGACTGCTGCTGCTTCCTTCCTGTCATGCCATAGACGGTTTACCTCTGCCATGCCCCTCTAACGTGCCACCCTGTCTTGGAGCCAACTGACTGTGGACTGAAGTTGTACAAACTGTGAGCTAAAATATTTCCTCCTTGAACTTGTGGGATCAGGTATTTTGTGTCAGCAAGGAGAAAGTAACTTAAGATAGAACAACAACAACCAGAAACAAAAAGGTCTACCCTAGCATGACACTCATGTACTAAAGACTATGAGGGAGAAATTCTATTGCTGTTCTAAAAGATAATGAGGATTAGTGTTAGTTTGTGAGAGGTTATATTTGACTGAAGAAAGAGCCTCTAGTACTACATCATTATCTACAAAAAATTATATAAAGAACATAATTTTTTTTAAAAACTAGCCATGCGGCATTGTATTATGAAAAGCTGGTCCTCATATGCATAAATTAATAGGAACCAAAAAGTCATCATGTTTACTTTGTTTTTTAGCTTAAACCTAGTAAATCTTTAGCTTCATTGATTTTGGCTGCTATAAAAGATGATCCTCCTTTGAGTGATTTAAGAGCATAAGTGGTCAGTGAGCATCTCTTACTTTTATTTGCAGTGGGGCACACCTAGTATTAATGTTGCTCCTCTTGGTCACTTTGGGTTCAAACCCACTGAAGGCCTACATATTCTGCAGCAGCAGGGGCTAGGCCAGGGGCCTGTACTGTGCTGGCCACAGCATGGCAGTGGCTGTCCTGCCTCCACAGGGAGCAGGCATGACAGCTACCAACTGTGCTGCTTTTCCAGGAAGTGATCAGTCACCTCCAAGATGGACACAACCCAAGAGACAATTTTTTTTTTTCAAGCCACAGTAATACCTATAGCATCATAACAAGAATAAAAAATAGCTTTTTGTTACTGGTAAATCAACAAATTTTAGAGTTTTTAGAAATAATTTTTCTCCAAATCAATTTGAGTGGATTCCGAGGTTTTTGTATATGACACAGTGTTTGGCGGGGGGAGCCCCACCCAAATCATTCTACCTATATCAGCTTTCTATTGCCGCTTAACAAATTACCTTAAAACTAAATCATCATGATCAGTAAGTATTATCTCTCCTGCTTCTGTGGGTGAGGAGTTTGAACGCAGGGTAGCTGTGGCTGGTTGCTTTTTCACCTAGTCTGGGGCCTCATCCTTAAAGACTTGCCGACTTCCAGTGAGTCAACAGCAGGGGGTTGTAATCATCTGGAGGAATCTGTTCAGATGCCTGGTAGTTGGTCCTGACTGTAACTTTGGAATCTCAGCTGTGCTAAATACACTCACACAAGGCCTTTCCATGTGGGCTGTTTGTCTGTGTTGGTTTGGGCTTCCTTAAACCATGGAGACTGCCTTCCAAGTGTAATTATTATGAAGAGAGCCAGAAGGTATTACCGTTCAACGCCTAGCTTTTGGAAGTCACATAGGTACAAGCTTGCTCAGATGCATGAGGAGGTACTGTATAATCCAACTTTTGATGGGAAGGGAGAATCAAAGTCACAATGAAATAGGAATGGGAAATAACATTATAGCTATCTGTGCATGAGTATTCTTATACACAGAGGACTATCTTGCTTCCAAATTGTGTGAGGTTTAAGGATGGAGACCAGTAAGTTTTACCATGGATATGATGAGAAAGTGTTTAAGTTCAGTTTTGAAAGATGGACTAAAAGGACACTAGTTTTCTAAAACTGAGAACATTTTTCACTAAAAAGTCACTGATCACAGCACAGTACTGAAGTGAGATGTGTTGTAAAAAAGAAAGCCCAAACTTGGAAATAGCCATATTTGGAGAAATGTATAACAGATCCATCTATGGATTATTAATTCTCTAGAGCTATTAATTTTCACTTAACTCATTGGGTGCTATTAGTTGGGATATGATAACTTTAGAGGTAAGTGGTGACTTACAGAAAGGGGACTATGGCCCTAGAAATTCTGTCCAGTAGAAAGCTCCAGAAGTCACAGTTCACGTAGGGCACCAGCCAGCCTCACATCTCTCTTGGCCCTCTCATTTCAGCATTCTTCTAATGAGTCATATGAATCTCTCATATATGCTTACTTTGTGTTTCTGTGAGTCAGGCTTGGACTGTTTGAAAATTATACTTTGACAAATGAAAGTCCAGGCAGCCATGTACTAAAGCTTGAAGGAAATGATGACCCATAGCAGATGACCCTATACGTGAACTGGCGAACTATGGCCCACGGGCCAAATGGACTAAACGCTTTATTGGAGCACACACACACTGATTGTCTTGTCTGTGGCTGTTTATCACTAGCAGTGCAGAAATGAATAGTTATGACTCTGTTCATATGGCCCTCAAGTCCTAAAACATTTATAATCTGGCCCTCTCTGGAAAAATTTTGCTAGCTCTGGCTACAGAAAATTTTGAATTTTAAATGTAATCATAAGTATAGTTTATTACACACTCCTGGACAACTGAAGTCATTAATAATTTATAGCAGGACATAAAATAATGGAATATTTAGTCTGATAATTTACTGGAAACAAATGATGAATAACGCAGAATTTATATGTACTCTAAATGAAAAGGATTGATCTGAGTTTGGAAAGAAAAAATGACGGGTAGCATCAAATTCAGAAATAAGGCCATTTGATCATATATTAAACACAGACTGAATCAATTATCAACATTGTTATAGTAATGAAAAAGTGAAATGAGTATATTATAGAAAATCTTACATCATCTTAATGCAAAAGAGCTCCTTTTATGAAATAATTGTACATGCTGTTTAAATGACAATATACGCATCATGGTAGTGTTATATTTTATAATTCTTCCCTTTAACTGATTTTTAAATCAAGTGTAAGTCTTGATTTGATCAGATAAGGAAGTACTCATGTATTTAAATTTTGTTAATGGACAAATCCTAACTTTCTCACTGCCAGGAAGAGTAGAGAGGCTTGTTGGGAAGATTAGACCCATGACCCTAAATAAATTTGCCTTCCTTCCTTCTCTTGTCCTGCCATCTCACTGTAGAGTGAATGGATTTTCCACCTTTAAAGCTATTCCTACTGTGTCAGGCAAAATAGCCACGAGATGTTTCATGGATAGCTTGGGAAGGGAATGCCTCTTTGGGCTCTTCTTTTGGTCAGTGCTTCCAAATTAGTTTTGATTGCTGTATAACTGAAAATACTACAAACAACAAAAAATGCCATTGAACTGTACATTGCATTGGATAAGCAGTAGAGTATATAAAATACTACAATAAACTGTTCACCTATCCCCCAAAAGTCACACCCCCCAAAAATCACAAAAGAAAAAAAAAATTAATTCCCAGCTTATAGCATAGAACTAAAATTTGTTTAATATTACTAGTTGCCAGAAACCTACAAACAGATGTATCACGTGCAAACAAGCATAAGAAACTAAAAAAAAAAAAAAAAAAATTCAAATCTTTGCTTCTTCCAGAGGTCATAAAAATGCTATTTCAAAGAAATTGATTTTAGCTGGGTGTGGTGGCAGACCCGCCCCCCCGAAGACACAGGACTCTGGGAGCCTGAGGCAGGAGAATATAGAGTCTGACCCCAGGTGGGACAAGTTATCAAGACTCTGTCTCAAAATAGAAAATAAAAAAGGAAGCAAGCTCAGTGTAAAGGCCTTGGGTTCAGTCTTCATTATGTGTGTGGCAGGGTGGGAGGTAATATTTTTATGTTGGTCTAGCAGGACAAAATTATTTTGTTATTTCTGAAATATAGAGAATACAATTTTAGGCAGAACAAATAGTTGTATTTCCTAGGCTTAAAGTAATTAAATTATGGATTTGTAAGTATATTCTCTTCACATTGTACAATATTCCTGCGGCCTCCAGGAGGTCCTGTTATGCCCAGTCTCTTGGAAGCAGTAATGAGACAGATTTTAATTTATAAATACATGAATATTTAAACTAATTCCATCCTAAAGAGTTAAATGTTAAAATGCAGTCAGTTTAACAATGGTTTCATGTTCAAAACAATTTTTGGCACTGTTCATCTTACTTCAGTAGGAAAAGTAGTATCAAAACTAGGTTATTCACATCTTTGTGTGTGAGAGAAAGTATGGGTCCATGTGTCGCATTAATATCATCACTTATTTCTAAATGCCTTTTGGCTGTTTCAAAATTCCAATCTACCCTAAAAGGAAAAAAAATTACCACTGTTGAGAATATTCCAAAAAAATGCACTAAATAAGGCTCTCAGAACTGATTGGAAGACTATGGCTGAAGAAGAGACTCAAGAAATTGGCAGAGATGTTGGCAGGAGAGGACACAGTTGAGGTCACAGCACAAAGCAGTCTAGGGTAGGATATCCCTGACAGCATGGTCACCAAGAGATATTCAACTGCACTGGTAGCAACTGGCAATGAATCTTACATTATTTCCTGTAAGAGCCATCTTTCCAGGTGACGGCCTGTGTATAGAACAGCTATGTGCTGTGGTCTGGATGCCAGTGTGCTGGGATGCATGATGCCTTCGTAGGCAGGACAAGGCTTCCCACCAAAGTTCGTACATGGAAGGTTTCCCCAAAATGCCCATTACCAGTTTATCTACATTAAACACTGTAAATACCTCTTTGAATTCCTGTATTACTTACAATAAGCACATATGGCTATTATAGTTTTACAAGTAGACTACATAAGGATTGTATAAAAAGATTTTTCTTTCAGGTGCCAGGCAGCGCTAGTACTTGGACCACAACATGGAGAAGACACTTGCGAGGGCTGAGCTCCCCTCAGCTCGTGCCTTTGAGGGCCTCCTGGCAGAAAGGATAGAGCCTTTGCCACTAGAAACCACCACTTCATAGGAAAGGGAGCACATATCAGGGGAGAGGGACGGAGCTGGGGACAGGGGGAGGGCAAGAAAACATAGCAGTGGGGGTGTATAATTAAGCAATATATGAGAATATGTATGGAAATATCAGTGAAATCCATTAATTTGTACAATTCACATGAATTAATTTTTACAATATAAAGACATTCTTAGAGGTGTAATAATCTATACCTTGCGTAAGGGGGTGGACAACATCAAGAAGAACGCAATAGTAAAATGTATGTATGAATGTTCTCTTTTTTTTTTCCTCTAATCTTGGAACTCCCTTAAGCATTTGACTTCAATTTGTTAACCTGGAAAGGTAAAGCTTTTAGAAATGAAGCAAAAACAAAACAAACATGGGCAGGCAGGTGCTCTGGCCCTACCTTGTGGAGGTCTGCAGGCTGCTAAACTCACGTGGGACTTCTAGTTGTTGACCCCACTGTTCGAGAGTGAGCTTCGGGACACTTGAAACATTTGTCTTTATTTTCCTTTCAACACAGTGGCAGGAATGAGGCAAGGGAAAATAGAGATGAAAAATACAGTCCTCGTCACCTGGGGATAATTGGTGGTAAAGGGCAGTGCATCTTATTTTCATTCTGTCAAGCCATGTTTTAATTGGATGTCCTTGAAACAGTGGCTTGCTGCTTGCGCCTTCACTTCCATTTTACCATTAATATCCTTTTTGGGGGCAGGGCAGGCCTACCCTGAAGAATGATCAAATAAATGCGCAGGCAAGTATATCTTGGTGTTGTAAGCTCATTAAATTTCTTGTCATTTCTTGCGGTATGCTGGAAGTGCTGATTACAGCCCATTTTTGCAATGTAGAACTTCTCTTCTGTGAGAGTCCCAGAAGTTCCTCCTTTGATAATTAGTCTCCTGCTTTAGTTGAAACCTTTAAGAAGTCCGTGTAAGTTGCCAACACTTAACAGAGGTGCTGAGCCTGAGCTGCCGCAGTTTCCTGTTGCTCCTGCCGCGGGTGAAACTTGGAGATGCTTCCAAGGTCTTAGCAAATTAGCTTGGGGCAGAAGCTGTCAGACGTGGGTCTGCATGAGGATCACGGGGAGGGTAGGTTAAATCCTTGAGCTCTTCCTCAAGAGGATCCAATTAGTGAGTCTGGGATAGAACCTGAGGATTTGCAAGTTGAACAGTTCCCAAGAGATGGGATGGTGCTGGAATTGGGATTTCTGAGACCCTCTGTATCTCAGGGAGCTGTCCTCAAGTGAGTATGTGAACATCCTCGAGAAAGTGGAGAAACTAAGGCAGTAGAGTGTTAAATTAATATTTGTCAAATATCACAGGGCATGTAGTATTATGTGAGGGGTTTGGGGAATATTTTAAGCAAGGGTGTATAACTCTTGTCACTGAGAGAGAGAGAGAGAGAGAGAGAGAGAGAGAGAGAGAGTGTGTGTGTGTGTGTGTGTGTGTGTGTGTGTGTGTGTGTGTGTGTTGCTGGGGATTGAATCCAGGGCCTCACACATAAGGAGGTAAATACTCTAGCACTGAGCTATATCCCCAGCCCTTTAGAACCTTTATAGGACAATGTGCTTTTTAAGTAACGGTAATAATCTCATTGAGAATGATATTTAACAAAATTCTTTTTACAAAATATCAATCTAAGAGTTTATTGTTGAATATAAAACTATTATTTTATTTAGGCAGCTACTACTTTTACAGATTTCCCTCCCATAAATTAGGAAAGAATTATCTTAAAATAGAAAAATGTGGACTTCTAAAGAAGGTGCAAGTCTGTTGCAATAACAAGAATGAACTTACTTTTGAAATCCACTTGTAAAAGCAAGCTTTGCCTCTGTTTTAGGTCATCTCTTTGATAAATGGTCCGAGTTGCTTAACATGGAATTCTGGAGCTTTAGGACCATGTGAGGTTATGTGTAGTTGTTTAGACTGAAGCCTACAAACTTAGCTTAGGAAGACACATAGCTTGGGGCTTTGTATCTGAGTTCTATCATTGAGTCAAGTTACCTCCCCACTGTGAAGAACCAGTCTTAGGCTTTGCTAATCTCTTCACTGCAATTGTATTTTCCATTTTTTAAGACTTTGTTTTATTGCCTTTATTTTCTTCATTCTGTTTTCTCTGACTTTAAGATGTTATTTTTCTTTGAGCTTTGTGAGGTCAGTGTTTACCAGAATTTTGGCTTTTCAAATATATGCATATAATGCTATACGTTTCCCTCTTAGCACAACTTTAATAGCCTTCAGTGAATGTTGACATGAATTGTTACTGTAAGTTACTTTGAAAAATATTCTAAGGGCAGCATAGTGATTTCTTCTACCCGTACATTACACGACAGCATATTTCTAGCTTTGTAAACTTCTGGGGATTATATATTGTTGTTTAGCTTCAGATTCTTTATTAAAATACATAAGAGTTATTGGGAGGACTAAATGAGCTAATGTAATGAAAATACTTGGTATGGTGTCTAGCAGTGTTTAATGATAGTGGCTATTGCTGTTATTGTTCCCTTTTTACCTGGGGTTCAAAGTAGAAAACTTAGCTGGCTTACTGTCTCACACAATAATTTGGGAAGAAAACTAATTTTGTAGAATTTTTTTGAGACAGGGTCCCATTGTGTAGTCTTCACTGGTCTTCAACTATATAGTCCATGCTGGCCTCAAACTCCTGGCAATTCTCCTGCCTCAGCCTCCCTAGTGCTGGAATTAGAGGTGTGTGCCACCACACCCAACAAAAACTAATTTCTGTCTGCCACATTTACAGAACAGCCACAAGTGCCTATTTTACCACTTCATCCTGTGAAAATTTCCTGACTTTGGATTTAACTGTTGTGTCTTTTTTAGGATTCATTTTTCCACTGACACAGCAAAGGCCATGAGAAAGTTTGATTTTATATCCTGAAGATTAAGAGGTTATATTTTGAATTTTTAAAAATTACGATGCATCTATATTCTATGGGTGATCAAATGTATTATTCTAACCCACAAAACTTTGATAAATCAGTGTATTTTAACATTGTTGTGTCTTGTTCAGGGCACAACAAGAAATTATGTTTTTTGAGGAAATATAACTGTCATTTTGCTTCAAAAAATTCGTGGTATTTTCACCTGAGAGAGTAATTCAAATGGTTCTGAGAACTTTCAGACACTTCTCCTCAGGACTTTCTCAGCTACAATCTTCCCTAAGCCAGAGGAGATATCACACATGGAAGAGGGCTGAATCCTCTCCAGTACACCAATAGCAACGGCTTTGTCTGGTTGGTGCGACTTCGCATATATGTTGGGGACCATGGGGAAGATACTTAGTAACTTGCTTCTTACCCCCTCCCCCGCATTAGGTTTTCTCCAAGTGTTTTATCATCATCTGGAAGAAAAATTGCTCAGGTGATTGTAATGTACAGTTACAGCAGAAAGAGTCTAGATATTTTGTTTTCCCCTTTTATCATTTTCTTGACCAGCCTCTTCCTAAAATAACTACCCCACATGACCCTGTGAAATAAAAGAAATTGCTTTTAATTCTGCACTTCGTGATATAGCTTCAACTGCAAAAATCTTTGGGAGATTCTTAGCACATTAAACTTAGAATTGGCATGCAAACCAGCAGTTTCACTCCCTGGTTATATGAAGTGGGGTTGAAATACATGGTGAAGGCTCAAATAAAAAGTTACTACAGTGAAAGGCACATTGTCATTAATTGCCGTCAAAATACTCCCCCTCACTTGAGAGACACTTACCTCATTGTTCTTGTGGTGTTTGTAAAGCAGTTCTGGAAGACCTTCCGTCTATGTCCCTATGAAGTCTGATTTAACAAATATACACGTGAATGCTGGCTGCATCTACATTCATCCAGTGCAAAGGCAGCCTTGGAAAACATTATGACGTGTCCTCGCTCACCTTATTTATCAGATCTGGCACCATAGGATTTGTGTCTTTTCCTGAAAGTCGCAATAACCATGGAAGGTAAACACTTCGAATCAATTCAGAACAGCAAGGAAGACGTGGCAGTGCAGATAAAGACATAAAAAGGGGTTTCCGTGACTGCTACAGAAAGTGGCTGGAATGGTGGGGTAAGAGGGTTTGAAATGAGGGGAGTGTTTTGAAGGGAATGGATGACATTGTGTCTTTTAATATAATAATTTTAAAAATTTAAGTATTAATATTTTTAAAGACAAAGTGAAATTTCATAACAAGATACAAATAACTGTACTTAATGCAATGTATGTCTATTTTTAAAAGGGCTGCTTAGTACAAGACAGACAGAAGAGATTGTCTCACAAAGAAGAAACAAACAGGTAATAACACAAAACTTATTTTTCAATGAGAAACTAGTAGTATAAATGAAATAAATTAGCATTTATATTAAATTTTTTGAAGCAACAGAGTGGGTCATTTGGGGAATAACTTTAATATCTCTCTACTTCCTATTCATCTATCTTCTATTTTGCTCTTTGTGTGTGTATTGTTTCTTATGTAAGAGAAACTATGTGATTTTAATCTTGTGTTTCTCATGTCACTTAATATTATGTTCTTAAGTTGCACCCACTTACCTACAAATGACTCAAATTTATCTTTATGGCAGAATAGTATTCGGTTGTATATAAATACCACCTTTTCCTTATCCATGATCATATTGGTTTCCAAGCTCCAGCTACTATATATTGTGCTGTGTATCCCTGCAATATGCTAATTTTAACTCTTTCGGGAAGATACCTAGAAGGAAGAGAGCTGGGTCAAATAGAATTTCTGTTTTTAGTTTTTTGAGGAATCTCCATAGTGATTTCCCTAGTGGCTGTGCTAGTTTACATTCTCACCGACAATGTAAGAGTTTCTTTTTCCCCACATCCTCACCATAATTTATTAGATTTTTTTGATGATAGTCTTTCTTTCTGGGCTAAGATGGTATCTCAAAGTACTTTTAATGTGCATTTCTCTAAGCTAATGGTTTTTCATGTATTTATGGGCCCTTTGTACTTCTGAGAAGTGTCTGTTCATTTTGGTTGTCTATTTTGGGGGTATTTTACTTTGGAGGCTCTAATTTTTTGAGTTCTTTATATATTTTAGGTGTTCATCCTCTGCTGGCAGTTTTGTAGGTTGTCTTTTCACTCTGTTGGTTTCTTTTACTGTGCAGAAGATGTTTAATTTGATATGATCCCATTTGTTGATTTTCAGTATTATTTCTTGCCATTGATGTTCTGTTCAAAAAGTCCTTACTCACAACTATATCTTTAAGCATTTCCCCAATTTTATCTTTCAGGAGATTAAGTGTTTCTGTTTTAACATATAGATCTTTGATTCACTTTTAAATTAGTGCATGGTGTATGTCTAGACTCAGTCTTCTGCATGCATGTGGATATCCAATTTTGCCAGCATCATTTATTAATGATAGTAGCTATTGCTACCTTTCCTGAAGTGTTTTTGACTCCTTTTTCAAAGATTGAACAGCTGTATGTGCCTGGTGTTCTTTCAATTTTTTTGTGACTATCAAGCTGTTTTAATTACTGTAGCTTCATAATATAACTTCAAGTCTTGGATTGTGATGCCACCTGCCTTGCTTTTGGTACCTAGGATTTGCTTTGCCATTCTGGGTCTCTTGTTCCATATGAATTTTAGAAGTGTCTTCTCTAGATCTGTGAGAAATGCCATTGGTATTTTGATTGGGGCTGTATTAAATCTGTACCAGTTTTGGAAGTATAGCTATTTGGATTATATTGGTTCTTCCTATCCAGGGGAAAAGAGATATCCCTCTTATTTTCTGACATTCTCATCAACTTCCTCTTTCAGAGAGAGAGAATTTGCATTGTAGAGTTCTCTCACTTCCTTCTACCATGTGTTTGATTGCATTTGGTACCCCCAAGCAGATTGAGAACAGGTACTCAAGCACCCCCCACACAGTGTTCACAACTGCAGTTTTCTACCACCGGGTACAAACAATGCAGGCTAGCAGAAAGAAATATCAAAGTTCTCTTATTGTATTCCAATGTAAGCTAACAGTTGAGGTTGAAAATTATAAGAAAAAGCATCAAGATAACCAATACACATAATACATAAATTGAAGAAGATCTTTTTAAAAGAATCAAATCTCTAGTAGAATGTAAAAAGGCAGAAGAAAGTTGAAATGACAATGAAGGAAAACTTAATTTGTACAGTCAACAGAAGTGGAAGGTCAAGAATAGCTGGGGTTTTTTACAAAATCATTTATTTTGATAAGTACTGTCATCTTTTGTTTTGATTGCTATGATGAGCTTTATTTCATTCAATGATGTTAATGACTGTTTAAAAATGAAGCATGACCCTGTAGCATTTACTGACAATCAAACAATACACAATGGACAGAAGAGATCCTTCTTAATTGGATACTTTGTAGAAGCAAAAGTCATTGTCATAGGACAAGGCAACCAAAGAATATTCAGCTGAAACTGTAGAGATAAAGTATTTTAGAATGTGTCAAGCAGCTAATTAGCAAGATATTTTATCTTTCCTAGATTTTCAAACATTGTAATCTTTATCATTTTTTGAAAGTTTGTATTTTGTTTCAATATTTTTGTTTTAAATATTCACTTTGCATCTAATGTTTGTATGTAATTGTATTTAATATGGTCTAGCTGCATCAAATAGCCTGTATTTGTTCTTTATTAATTTCATATGAATTTATATAAACACATGTATCATTTTACTCATTTTATAGTTGTGTTTTACGTTATGCAGGTAAAGGCTAAATCTCTGGTTGGCTTTTTATTTCGTGGGCAGAAGATTTTCGTACACTGAAAATGTGACCATTTCACATACCTAGTAAAAAAATGAGGTGAATTTTGAGGGAATAGAAGTGTTTTAAAAAATGTTTGAGGAGCATCTAGCTTACAATTTATTTCAGTACACAGATATTGCTTAAGCAATTTTTAAAACCTTGATAAGCTTTCATCACCATTATTTAAATGTGACATTCATGTATATAGGAATTAAAATTAGATTTAGCTTGTGTATTTGGAGTTTTGATGAAAACTCGTATGGAGACTTTTATTGCTCTGCCAAAGAAATACAAGAATGAAAACCATTTCTGCATTTTTCCTGAGGTGCAGTGCTTTATAAGATCCTCAGGGACAGCAACAATAGATGAAAGCCGTGTAAAGGATTTAATTATTTCAAAATTGCCTGTGTTCCTTCAACCCACAATAACTGCAGCAGCTTTTCTTAAGACAAAAAGTTTTTACTATTTTGGGGGAAAATGGCAATAAATATAGTTTAATAACTGTGAAAAAAATTTCATCACCTCACTCAAAGGTCCTAAGGCTGAGAAGTCAGCTGTGTTTGACTCCCATCTGGCTTCTGCTTGGCTTTTTGCCCAGCCCCCTAAAGAAGGATGGCACTGGTGACCTTGGAGCGACTGTGCTCCTGGGCATATGTAATTATCAAGAAGTCATTCTTTACTATTCACTGTCAAATATATACTCCCATTTGTAAAATATGCCAGGACTTCCCTCATTCTTACTTTTATCCTGCAGTTGGTAAAAGAATATTAATACTTGCTTAGCAGAATCTCAGGCTGACAGAATTTAGAGTTACAAAGACCCTCAGAGACCATCTGCTTCAACAGCCTCATTTTACGTTGAGGATAGAGCTGAGGGAGACGCAGGGGCCTTGCAAAGCTCTGGACCCTGTTTGTAGACTTGGGACACAAAGGGCAGCGCTTGGCCTTGCCCACCACCCTCTTCTTCTTAGCTCCTCTGAGCTGGTCTTTGACTTGATTTAGAATTCCCGCACATTAAATCACACTCAACACGGCACACCTTGTGGACAGCCTGATGTCACAGCCTAGTACAGCACCTCTGCAAGAACCTGTCCACGGTGCTCTCAGCTGATTCTCAAGACAATTTTCAATTAAAGGCAAATACAATGAAGCAGGGATAGTCAGATAAGCTTTTGAAAATAAAGATTTGTATGACTCATTGGGTTGAAATCTTGGTTTTATTTTAGCATCACTTGGATGCATTTCATGAACTGTAGAGGCAGAACTAAAACCACTCTTAAAAGGCAATTTAAAAAAACCCAGCTTTATGGAAATATAATTCACATACATTTAAATGTTTAAAGTATACAGTTCACTGGATTTAGTATATTCCAAACATTACCGCACTCTAGTTATAGGACGTCTCTCATCCCAAAAGAGTCACTGTATCAGTTAGCAGCAGTCCCCACTCCTGCCCTGTCCCCTTTGCCCCTCTGCATCGTCTAAGCTCCAGGCTTAGGCAATCAGTAGATGCTTTCTGTCTCTATAGGTCTGTGTTCTAGACAGCTCCTATAAATGGAACATGTGATGTGTGGATTTTTTGGGGAGTGCCTCCGGTTTCTTTTACTTAACATAAGGCTTTCAGAATTTAACTAGGATGAAGAATGTCTTTCCTTTTTTATGACTGAGTTATCATTCCATGTATGCCTATTAGCTGCATTTTATTTATCCAGTCATTACTTGACTATTTGGATGGTTGGCACATTTTTGCTGTTATGAGTAATCCTACTCTGAACAATTGTGAACAAGTTCTTGTGTGGTTTGTATTTTTATTTCTCTTGGAAGTAGAATTGTTGGATCAGGGTAACTATGGTTATCATTTTGAGGAACTCTGAGACTTTTCCAACCTCAGCAGCCATGTATGAGCATTTTAATTTTTCCATAAACTTGTAAAATGCAAATTTTACAATGATAATTGGCAAAGATTCAACAGATTATTTGTTGAGCATCTATGTTGTAAAAAAGATCCTACTTAAGGGGCTATACCTTTTTAACACTATCAATTCACTTGTGGAAAAAATTAGAGCTAATTTTTTCTAATGCTAATTCTTTCCCAAAGGGGCCTGTATCATTCAGTGTTTAGTAAGGAAATAAATCACACCAGTAATTTGAACAGGGAGAATTTAATAGAATTATTAACTAGTAAAGTCTGATTAACTGCAAAAGAAGTAACTTAAATGCTAAACACACAGGAATACATTTCACTATCAACCAGGAAAGATGTTGATAAGGGCAGAACTAAGGGCAGAAATTGATACAGAAGAAGTATAGCTCCCAACCTGTTAGGTGTTAAATATGCTGAGTTTGTGTACCTTGACACTGAAAAATGAATTTTAAGGAACAGTGAAGGTGAAGAGTAGGAAAGGTTTCCTGAGAGCTCTTGAGATACAGGAGGCTCCTGAGTTAGTTGCCAGTGAGGCCCTTTGTCAGGGGTAATTTATACAGTAACATCACAATGCGGGTCCAACAGGAGTCAAACTATAATCAACCTGGAGGATTACAAGTACAGCTCTTCAGCTAATACTGAATTACTGGGGGAGCAGGTCATGTCTGTGGGTATATGGAAAGAACAAAGATGGTTTTGGGAGGGGATAGGTCTGGATGTTCTGGTCACCCATCTGGGCAACTGATAACTAGCTGGATTATTTTGGACCATGTGGTGTTAATTATAGTATAATTGTAAGTTACTGCTTATCTTTTAAGGAGGCATGTAGGCCTGGTCATTGTATCTTTATCTTGAGACCTGTTTGTTTTCTTTGAAATGTGCCTTTAGCCACAATTTTGATGTCTTTATTTTTTACTTACTTTTTTAAGAGCCCAGTCCCTCTCTGACTGTATGTTAATTTTAATTCAACCTAGCAGCCTATAATCCCCTCTGAAGAGCTATCTGTAACTGTGGTTAAGGGAGAATCAGCAAGTTTTAACCGAGCCATTTTGAGCTGAGAAGGGTCAGTTTAGGGCAGAGAGCTTATTTAAAGGGCCTGGGATAGAAGTCACATTGTAGTCTAGTAATTATAAACTCCCTTACAAGGTTAATCTAGTGGCCCCTGATAAAAAGAGATTGACACATTTGTTGGTTGTGTCTGTATGATTATTTGGAATTTGGCAGCTTCTAGATGAGAATAAACAACTTTTCCCAAGAAACTAAAGCACATTATGACCAACCCTATGAGTATTAGAATGGGCAGACGGTTTGGGAAAGGAGCCCCATCTAGACATTGCTTTATAAGTCTGACTTTTTAAAAGTTTTTTTTTTTTACCAGATGTAAATTACTTATCTAAGCACAACAGATTTTACTTATTAATGTACAAATCTCTCCAGTTTTACGTGTAAGAAGAGGGAGAGTTTTGTGGTTTTGAGGGGCAATCTCAGCTAAGGAATTTAAAGAGTTGTGCTGTAATCTTTCAGCTTTCTCTGTAGTTTTTCAGCCTCACTGAACCCTAACGGTGGCCAGCTAAACCTGTAGCTGGAAGCTGATGGCAGGCTCAGTAACGGGAGCCCCCCTTTTATACCTAGCCTTTAGTATTACGGTATTTGTACACCTTTTGGTTATATTTTTTCTTAGGTGTTTAAGGCCAAGTTAAAGTGAGGCCTGTGTTAATTGAAATTAACCTTTTGCTATCTGTTGAGGTTAGTTAAGGCACATTAGGGGTTACTTCTGGAACCGTGTCTAGAGCCTCTTAATTCTTTGGTCCATGTTAACCACTAGGATGGATCACAGTTTTGCTTGACCGTACGGCTTCTAATGGAAACGTGGGAGGCATTTTCCTCTTTGGTGACCCTCTTTTTTGGACACGCTTTACATTGGTTGACTCTTGTCTTCTGGGTACCATAGTCTCTCTTCTCAGGAGTTAGATGACTAACTACTGTAGGATCTTATAGAAAACTGTCCCTCAGGCCTTGGGTCTGTGTTGACCTTGGAGATCTAGAGCCAAAATATTGTTGTCTTTTTAGCCCAGTTATGTTTTTAGCCCTGATTGGTAAACCTCAGTTGTTAAATACCCAGGAGAACAGTTTAAATATATAATATGGCCCCCAAGGGAACTATTGTTTTTTAAATCATGGTCTTTCTAGAAGTTAAATTTTTGTAGGATACAAACAGATAAAGTTTTAGACAGAAGTTCTAGTTACTTTTCTCTTGCTGCCGAGACAAACTACCTGATGCCCAAATTAAAGCAGGAAAGGTTTACTTAACTCACAGTTGTTAGAGCTTTCAGTCCATAGTTGGCTGGTTATCTGACAACCTGGATGAATGTAAAGAATTTCTTTGAATTCTGCATTCAGATGTTTGTTACCTACCTGTGTTCCTGAACTATGAAAGCTGAACGTGTGGGCTAAGGAATAGTTTCTCTTAATGAATAATTTTATAAATACTACGAACCGTAAAGGAATAGAAAGAAAAAAAAGAAGAAAAGGTAAATACACAGAAATAACATACATTTGGTGGAGCAGGCACCTTCATGGAGAACACTGAAGCAAGAGACCAAAAAAGGAAAGGGCACCTTCCCTTCAAGGCTGAGCTTTAAGACCTTGCAAGAGACAGAGAGGGGGGCTGTGGCTGATTGGATCGTGAAGTTATTTGAGGTGCCACAGGCCAGCTGGAAGGTGGCTACCATCAGGTCTCCCCTAAGCTGCCTCTGAGGTGGCAATACAACTCATTGGGAAACCCTCCCTAGGTGCTGGTGAAAGTCACTGGCAGGCATGTGCCACCCACTCACCACTTGTGGCTGCCGCAGGAGTTAGAAGACCCAGGAAAAATCAAGAAGGAACACTCCTTTCGTGGATACCTTGCCACATCGCTCCTGCATGCTACCTATAACACATAACATTGCACCAGCTGGCACTGGCTACATATTAGCATCACAGCAGAGAAGGATGGATGGGACTCATCAAACACAGTTGAAACTCACCTGTGTTTCTCACCTACAGTGGAGTCATTCAGACTCAAATTCAGACTCAAGACTGTGGCTTCAACGCTTGTCTGAGTGTGGATCTGAAAGCGATGCATTAATGACCGACACAGTCAACTCCTTTGTGCTTCACTTCCAGGCTTTTTCCTTCATGCACATTTCAACTTTTCTACAACACAAAGACAATTCTATTCTTCACTGAAGTGCAGATTTCTCCTCTGTGCCCCCCAGAGGAAGAGATAAACATTTTCAGGAGTTGCTGTATCCTCAGTTCGCTACCTCAGCTATTTCTCAAATTCAGTCCCAGGCCCATCGAATACTCGCTCACTTAGAGTCTTCACTTACCTATGGGAATCTTTGAAAGACTGCAAAGTGAACTGATGCTGAAAATTTAGTCACCCACATTATTAACTTCGGTCTTTGATTTAATATAAGCTCTGTGGCTCCTATAAATAAGAGATTCTTGGGGACTTCTGGGGAAATGGTCTGGTTTTCAGACTGTATCTGGATAAGCATTAAAGGATATGAGCTTGTCTCTGTCTTTCTGCTGGTGCTGCAAGACACATGTGAATTCATCGAGTTCCATAGTCCTTGGACTCTATTACACCTGCAAGGGTCAGGTGCAGTGGCCACGTGAGCTCCCAAGACACTTTCTGCATTAAGAAATTCATCATAACCAACCACAACTGGTAGCTTGCATGTGACAAGCTTGATTGTGATACCAATGCCTGACATGGATTACTAGTGTTCTGTGATGGTTAATTTTCACTGTCAGCTTGCTAGGCCACCAGGCCCGGTGATTTAGTCAAACCATAGCCTAAGCATTGCTATGGAGGTACAATGCAGCTGTGTTTAGCATTTGCCTTCAGCTGATTTGGAGTAAAGGAGATGGCCCTTGGTGACGTGCATGGGACTCATTAATCAGCTGAAGGACTTGACTTTGCCTCACCTCATATACTTCAAACTTGCCAAGCCCTGCCCCCACCATTTTATTACCCAGTGACTTAACCCCCTCTATATTTACATAATACACACAGTAAGTATGTGTACAAGTACATATCCTGTTGGTCATCTTTCTCTGGAGAACCCTGACTTGCTCAAGTCCCAAAGCACAACCTAAATCCGCAAATCCCATGTTGGAGGAATATCAGTTCTTTATCAGACAGGAGCTGGAAACCACTTCTACAATATGACTAGGAAATAATGTAATATAAAGAGAGTAAGGAAAACTGATTAACTACAAAGAGGGAGCAAGAGAGAACTCTAAAGAGTACAGGAATAGTAAATGTAGGGAGTAGTTACCCATGAAGAAGAACTAATAGGAAGAGGCTCCTATGCCCCATGCTTAGAATTAGAACTTAGAGAAGTTTGGTTCAGTCCACTGCATGCAGAGGTTTGCTAAATCCTGTCAATCATGGCTGTCCAGCAAGAATTTCTCCCTGGGGTGCCTGTGAAAGCTGTTGGAACAATCCACTAGGTTTCAGGCCACCAGTGCAGCAAAGAATCTGCATGCCCTGAGTGATGCTTAGGGTAAGCCCAGCTTCTGGAGTTATGGTGAAGGCTTTGGCAGTATGAGATCTCTGCAGGTCCCCCATATCCCTGTGGCTGTGGCAGAGGAGTCAAGAGTAACATACACTAGAAGCAGAGAGAAAAGCTTCCTTTGGGATGGAGGTCAGGTATTATGAAACCAATGTTCAAATTTGAGGACATTTATTCCCAAGCATGGCCACATTGGGGGTGTCTAGCCAAAAGTTGACTGGACCTTAAGCAGGCCATGGCATTTCCTCCTGTAGGGAAAGGCAGTGCTTGACCATTGCTGAAACCACCTTAAGAAGAGACTGGCTCCAAGCAAAGGTCTCTGGACTTCTCTATGCCCTTTGGTTGAATAACAGTTATTTTGGTCTTGATGATACATTTGACTAGCATTGTGGCTAGAAAATGGTGTGAGGACCATATGGGATCCATTAAAACATTGGAAAATTCCCAAAACTGTTGCCAACTGCTTCATTGTGTAGGAATATATCTTGATTTTTAAATGTTTTGTTATGTTTAGGTACAAAATAATAAACTTCCCCTCTTCAATCTGCAGGCATTGGGACTGTGTAAACAGCAGTTTTTAAGGATATTCACAATGCATTGGGGTTTTTTGTTGTTTTATTGGTAGTGTTTTTTTTTTTTTCCTTTTTTTTTTGAGACAAGCTCTTGCTATGTACTTCAGGCTGGCCTTGAACTCAGGACCATCCTCCTTCCTCAGCCTCCTTAATGCTGGGATTACAGGTCTGTGCAATGCATCAGTTTTTGATTCAGTAAAAATAGACAAACTAAGTGAATAAATTCCATCACTGCTTCTCTACTTAGTTTGAAATACACACTGTGGCATCTCAGTATTTCCTTCATAGTGGGAATGAGTCTCAGCACACAGAATTGTTGTTTTCCCTATAATCCACCAAAATTTCTATTACAAAACTCCATTCATTTAGAACAGTAGAAATCATCTCAGTCAGGCTTGCTTCCACCTTTCTTCTCACTTTACACCCTGCATCTAGGCTCTAGCAAACTTCTGGGCATGAGCCACCGTCCGGGTGCGGTATTTGTGAGATGATAGTCTCCCGTGTGCTTGCGGGTCCTGCAGTGTGGTACGCTGCTGCTGAGCCATTCCAGGTTCCTCCTGTGGCCCTTCCCGTTATGTTTGTGCCCCACATGGGAGAGCTGTATATTTCCTTTTTTTAGGAAGTGCTGGGGAGCCCAGGGTCCCTGTATAGATTCTCTTGCAGGGATGCTAGATGCGTCAGTTTCTCCCCTTCCCGCCACTTCTGGTCTGTTCTGGCGCAGGGAAAGTTTTCTGTCTTCCAGGTGGTGGCAGGGTGAGGTAGGACATTATTTTCCTTTCTTGTTTGTCTCAGATATTTTTAAAGACCTCAGTACATTTTTGTTAGCCTTAAGGTTTAGTTCTTTGTCCAACCCCTTCCCGCCACCTGCAACGAATGCCAGGAAATCCCCTAGGCCTGGTGTACTTTTCTGCCTCAGTTTACCCCTCCCTTAAGACAGTGAACATAGAGCAGATATTTTGCTTGTGAAGGGGCATACAGTGGAACATACTGTGGTTCAGAACCACAAATGATATTTTACAAGTCTTTTTTCACCTATTAATAGAGATTCTAAAAATAGTCACCCATGTAAAAGTTTAAATAATTAAATTCTGGCAATTGTAAATTACGTATTTACTATATGATACATTCCATGCAGTTAAAAATTTCATTACTTGTGGAATCAGTGTACCTTATAACCATATCCTGTTAAGCATTTTCTTTTGAACATTGTACGTTTGAATAAGATTCAGAATATAGAACAAGTACAACTCATAAAAGTGTCAGACTGCTATATTCCTTTCCTGGCTCCCTTGGAAAAGTTAAACAGCATAAAACTCCCACTAAATTTTAGAGGTAAGAATGTGTTTTATGTAATGTATGATAAAAAAATTGCTATTAATCTTCAAGTTATATAATCTTGAAGATTCCGAATGAGTTAGTCATTTGGAAATGGCAACAGAGCAATTGGCAGGTTCAAGAATTTAGATGTAAAGGTGAAAAGCTTCTGGAGATGACCAGAGTCTCCTCTCAGAGTCTAGCTTCTTAAGAAATTTATTTGAAAACTCTCGACATACTATGTAGCTAGACTTTTAGAGTAGGTAAAATCATTTCCCTCTCAGTCAGTCTGGCCTGAGTGTGCCCGTGAGGAGGACATGGAAGTCACTAATATGGAAACAGGAGGAAATAAAGTGGGCTTCTGGTGAACTGTGACTGTCTCCCATTTGAAAGAAGATGATAGTTTGTTATTTTAAGAATTGTAGAGTGGGAGAAGCAGATCAGCTTTTCATACCACTGAAACAGATTTCTCCCAGCCCCACATCTCCCTCATTACTTGTTGCTAATTCTTTACAAAACAAAAAAAAACCTTCCTACATTTTTCTCTGGAATAATTTCATAGTTGGATTTAGGCATGTATGTGGTAAGCAGTGAAAATAGCTTGTTTTGTGAGGGCACGAACTTCTTGAAAAATAATTCTTTTTCTGAGTATTTTCTTCTGTTTCCTGTTCCTACCAGTTAAGGGGAGCTGAAGGATTTTGTGTAGAAGTCTGAGTTTCCTTGCCCAGGAATAGGGTTGAAAAAGAGGCTTTTGTTACAAGGGTCTGTGCACTGCGCGGATATTGAGGGAGGACTAGAATACCGCAGGGAAGTTGAGACTTGGAGGATGTTGGAGCTGAGACTCTTTTTTTTTTGTGGGTTTTTTTTTTTTGTTGTTGTTTTTTTTTTTTTTGGTACTGGGGATCGAACTCAGGACCCTGCGCTTGCTAGGCAAGCGCTTATTCCACTGAGCTATATCCCCAGCCCCTGGAGCTGAGACTCTTGATGGTGGTGTCTGGGATTGAACATGTGATGCTGTGGTTTTCAGGGATGGGGCAAAGATTCCAGTGGAGTCAGTTATTCTGTGAATGACAACCATCCACTATGGAATAAACCACTCCAGTCTGACAATATATTCTTAAGTTGTGAGACTATAATAAACCAAGATCAGACTAGAGATATGGCATGGCTCCAAATGGATTTCACTTTGCAGAAGTATTTTTCTTTTGGTAGGTGGAGTGGCCTAAAAATGATTAAGAACGGATTTCCTATCAACTATAGTTGAAGAAGGTTCTGTTGGAATTAATTTTGGAAAAGCAGAGATGTAAAATTTTATATACCTGTCAGTGATGGAACAAATCCATACTAATCAAATTTGTTTCAAAAGGTAGATAAATAGATCTTGCTCTCTCATTTTATTTACTGTCCAAATACAATGGAATGCTGTGCAGGCTAGTAGAGGACCATTTCATGTTCTCTTTTGGGCCAGAAGACTAAATTCAAGAAAAATTCGAGAAAAGTCAGTAATAAAACACAGGAAATATTTACTGACTGACAATGCCATGGTAGGTCAGTGACTGCAAGGGGAAAAATCTGGCACTTACCTTTGAGAAAGGTGGAACAATCCAAGCAACTTATGTATTAAATCTATGAAGTATTAATGATATTGATAAAAGTTCTATACAATGAGTGTGTCCATGATGGGAAGTTCACCTCAAACATTGCAAAAGAATTAGTCTTCAGTCAGATTTTGTGGGGGTGAAAGAGATATGTTTAGATCCAGAGAGTTGGAAGGAAATAGAACATTGTTTCTGCTCATCTTCAGTGTTGGCTTCCCCATTAGAAAAGATTTATGTCAAAGATCAGTTTAGTAGCCAAGCGATCTGTATGACTGTTCACTATAAAAATCTTTAGACTTAAATGCAGAGGAAACTGATAAGCTGAAGTTCATGGAGATTGTTAGCCTATTAAAGAAAAACCTGAAGATCAAAACTTGGAATAAGCATCTAAATTTTCTTCAGAAGAAAACGAAATCAGAAATCTTGAGGACTCCCTGGAAGAGAATCAGACGTGTAGTTCAAACCCAGAGTCAGCTGATCTTGGCTGACATTGTGAATGTTTGATAGTAGAGAAACAAATGGATGTCAACCTTCCCAAGGGAAATGGGACAAAAGAACCCTCTTATCATTTTAAGTGGGGAAAAAAATTGCTGTTCAAGCCACTATTCCAAAACGTGGCTTTTCTCCTTTAGATTTAAATGATGAACTCGAAATATGCCACAGGTACTTTTCTGAGACTTGGTAATGAATGGATTCTTTTTGGTAGCAGTTCAGATAAACAGACCTATCAATTAGATATAAAACAGGAAACACATGTTTAAGAATCATGTAGAGATGTCATGCCAATACCGAGACCAAGAGCACAGCAAAAGGGGCTCCGGGCAACACATTCCTCCAGCAGAAAATAAAATTCTGGAAAGCTCACAGCACATAGCAGTAGGAGGTAGGGACACAAGGGGGTCCTGATGTTGCCGTGGCTGCTCTGAGGCCCTGAGAAAATCACTTACCTTTGTGGGCTTCTGTTTCACCATCTAGAACCAAGGATATTGAGTTAGGCCCATCTTGAAGACTTAACATTTTAAAAGTCAAAAATCAGGCACATAGTAATATGGTAACAGGAAATCACCGTTCTATGCTTAATGTAGGTAAAATTTGTACATATTGTCCTGCCCTTTAGAAATTTAATGAGGGACCCAAAATAGAGAGCTGAATGATTCAGCGTGGCAGGATTTATTCATTAACCCATGATAACTCTTAGTCAGAAGATGGAGGAAAAACTCACCTGAAATTTTAGAGTATTAGGGTGTAGAGAGAAAAATGTCCTAAGAGGCCTGGTAAGGGGATTCCTATGGTTCTTGCATCCAAAGAACCTTAAAAGTACAATGATGATGCCTTCCTTCACATGGCCATGATTTTCTTAAGTTCTTCAAAAGCCAAGAATTGGGCTATAATTTCTATGGAAGAAAACACAAATGAAAATGCTTCACAGAATATTTTGTAGCCACACATGCCTCAGAACTAATTACTGTCCCTAGAAGACAGAGGAGAAGAGATCTTGCCTGCATAAAGGATGGAAGACGCACCTATCATCTCGGGACAAAACAGGCTGCCATTCTGTCACATCCACGTGCACGGCTCTGTTATAGAGATAATTGAAAATTCAAGTCATTTGAAAATAGGACATATGGGCACTGGAGATGAGGTCCCACAAAAGCAAATTCTGGTTCTTTGTTTTTTTTTTGGCGGTACTGGGGATTGAACTCAGGACCCTGCACCTGCTAGGCAGGCGCTTATTCCACTGAGCTATATCCCTAGCCCTGCAAATTCTGAATTGCTATTCTAGCCAAGTTCATCCTCACGAGGAAGAAGAGAACCAAGAAGGAATGATGGGCTGAAAGTGAACTGAATGAAAAGTAGAGTTTCAAGAAAGGAGTCACTGTGACAAGAGGCTGATACTGCGTTGAGCTCCGCAAAGGACACTGTGACCTTGATACACACTCTGGTTGGGCTGAGTCCAAAGTGAACAGGGAGAGAAGTAGAGTCACCAAGTGAAGACAACTTTTTGGGCTTGCTGGTTGGCTGTTCTTACACCAAGCGAATTGCAAAGTAGACTCTTATAGGAAGGGAACAGCTTTGTTTGAGAATTAGGTATAGTTCTCTTTGAGGCTACACAAGTTCAGGATCCCTTATATGAAATACTTGGAACCAGAAATGTTCAGGATTTCAGATTTTGGAATATTTGTGTATATGTAATAACTTGGGTATACACTATTTTTGGTGTGCCTATATTTTGACTGTGATCCATTGCATAATGTCTGGTATGAAATTTCTACTTGTGGTATCATGGTGGTCCATAAAAAGTTTTTGACTTTGGGGCTTTTTGAATATCACATTTTTAAATTAGGAATTTTCAGCCCGTAGAGAGAGAAAGTTATTTATGATGTAATCATCATAAAAATGACTTCCTAGCAAGTTTCCATTTCAAAGGAAGCCAGTTTCTTTCATTTGAATGACTTTCGTTCCTTTTATTAAAAGTTATGTTTAAAAATTGTAAGTTATACACAGTGTACACACGTGTGGAGTAGTGTGATAATGAAATTCGTGTGCACCATCTGTACGACCATCTCAGGATGACTAGCATATCCATCACCTCAAACATGTGTCATTTCTCTGGGTTGGCTGTATCTCTCATTTCTAATAAAAGACATCCGGGACTACAGTTAAAAGTGACCTAATGAAAATTCTGTCCTTGACTACCTTGAATTTTACACAGGATGTTGGTTAATTTAAGAAGTCCTGCTTGGTTTGATCTGGTATGAGGTGTGACACCATACAGAGCACAATTCATCCTGTGATGTCTCTTCCCTTGACTTTCCGCGAGGAGTCTCAGAGAGTCTCATGCGGCGTGAGGCCCCGCTCTGGCTTCTCCCTGCTCCTTGGTGGGCCCATGCTTGGAACACATTCGTTCACAGGCAGGAGGTGAAATCATTGCTTTGATTCAGTGTCTGTTTTCCCCAGGAGGACTTTGACAGCTAGGAAGTCTGTATTTTTAGAATTAGCGTGCTCTGTTTCAGTGTTGTGAATGTTCATTTTAAACCTGCTATATATAGTGAAGGTTTAATTATCCAAGTGGGGGACTAGTTTTAAACCATCACCTTTCATTCTTGGCTCATCAAGACAGTATCCCTTCCTTTCCCCCACCGAGAGGCAATTTCAGCTGTACCTGCTGAGGGCAACTGCAGGGAGAAGTTGTGCAGGGGCACAAGAGACTGGCGAAGCCCCAAGCCTGGGCTGGCTCCTCCTCCTGCAGCATTGCCATCTGGGGGCTGGGGTTGTGGGAGTGACGTGTCCAAGCCAGTGTTTGTGGGGCACGTCTTCCTTTCCCATGCCAGAAATCGTGTTCACATTTTCCAAAGTAGCACTCAGGAAATAATCCCTTTGAGCCATTGTGCAGGTATGTGCGATGTGGGGGAACTGGTGACTGATGGAATTTCTTGCATTTTTCTGACGTCAGCATTCCCTTCCTGACTCCTTCCCTTCTTTGGGCAGGGCCCGCTCCAGGAAACTGGGCCTGTCGGAGAAGCTGGGTGGAGAGGATCCAGCCTGATTTGGGAATGGAGGGGTCCCTGGTGGGAGAGTGGGGAAGGACTATGTTCAATTAAAAATGTCCTGAGACATAAATGTACTATTGCGCACATTCTTTTGCTCAGCTAACATATGTTTATCAGTCGGGTATGAGTGACCATGGAGCCTGACATGACTTTAGTAGGGGAGAGACGCATGAATAGAAAAGAACTGTCCTGTTAAGTGCATAATTACAGAGTGAGCGCCCAGAGGAATGTTTCATGAAAACGCACAACAGGAGAATTTGATGTGATTTCACAGTGAAGGGAAGCAGGGCTTGGGCTGAGATTCACAGTGATGCTTCTCAAATTTTCTGAATCATCTGGGGATCTTGTTAAAATGCAGATTCCTGTTCTGGACCTGGGAGGGGCCTGACATTCTGCGTGCCTAACGAACTCCTTTATGACACAGATGGAGGGCCTTCGGTGAGTACCAAGGGATTACGAAGGGTGAGGCTGAGGTGAAGCAGAAGACTGGAAGGAAAGGCAGGTAGCTCCGGAGAGCCAAGAGTGACACGGGTGGCTTAGTCTGCACACTCTAGTCACCAGCCACAGAGGGAGAGAGTAATTATTCCGCCCTTTCCATGAGCAGTTCTCAGAGTGTATGTTCCCTGACAAGATATTTCCCTCTTTTAAGGCTCTTCTTAATGTTTACCTTGAAATACATTTCACCTCTTTTAAAAGGCTGGGATTCCATTTAAAAGGGCAGACTTAAGGTATATTTCTTCTATCTTTCCCCTCAGAAGCTTCCAGAAAAAAAGAAGCAGGGTGGGGTAGGAAACACTGGATATCTGAATTTTACCTTTGACAAAACTCAAAGACTCTCAAAAGATAATATCTTGGAGCGGCTTCCAGTGCACTAAAAATCACATATGGGCCCAGAAAGACTCCAAGAGGGAACTCAAGTGGGCATGTATCTCAGCTGGTGGGAGCTCCTTCCTAAGTAAGTAGCATCCTGAGGGAGAGCAGAAACAGCCACCTCTTCCTTGGGATACAGGAACAGCGCACACATCCAGGGTACCACAGTGTCTCTGAATCCCCTCTAATCTCAGAGACAGGCTGGGGAAGCAGAGCTGAGTGAAAACGTGGCAGTGCTGCCTTTGGTCTGTCTCTTGGTGGAGCGGGGTGGACCAGGGAAGCTGACCATGGTACGAATGCACAGGACTTCAACAAAGCAGTGAACAGGCTCAAATCAGAGCACCTGGGAACTCGGGTGCTAATGGGGGGGACACACGGAGATAAAACATGAGGCCATAAAAATGGCTAAATCCGGGTTGTGTCTGAGGAATCATTACATAAAATGACTACACTATTTTTTTAAATGATCATTTTTATTCTAGTATAAATGCATAATGTAAAATTGCTGTGTACCCATTTTTAAGTGTACAAAAGGGCGGCATGAATTACAAGTACAGTGTAGTCCAGCCATTCCCATCTGCCCAGGAAGGTCTTGTGTGTGTGTACAGGCAGGGCTTCAGGAAGGAGACCGCATCATGGGGACAGTACACCGGTGCTGGCGAAACTTTTAGGGCACATGAGGCCTGTTATGGTTGACACACTGTGTTGATTTGAGAAGTTCAGAGGTTTAACTAAGGAACCCAGCAGGGGGCCGGGGTGCTCCCTTTGTGGATGTCTTCATCCTATGCAAGAGGAGGGCACGGAGATGGCATGAGTACAACACACCCCTGGGTGGAGGTCGTCGGCTACAATCTAAAGGAGGAAAAGAGGCTTCTTCTTCCCCTTTTGCTCTTATTTGCTGTCATCTGCCTCCTTGAACTGTTGCCCTTGTCCCCTGCCACCCTGCTTTGGAGCCAGCTGATTATGGACAGAAACATCCACAAACTGTGAGCTAAATAAACCTTTCCTTCTTTAATTTTGGGTGTTGGGTATTTTGTCTCAGCAACAAGAGAAAATTAACCAAGACAAGGCTCTTGGGGGACATTCTCCATCCAGTATCTGTTTCCAAGGGTTTTCCTCACCCCAAAGAGAACCTGTCTGCCCTTTCAGCAATACCTAGCATACTGCTGTCTTCTTTTTGGCTCTAGAATGATTTTTATTTCAGATATTTCATGTAAGTTGACTCACACAGTATTTTTTTTTGTGGGTCTGGCTTCCTTAGCATAGGGTTTTCAAAGCTCCTCTGTGTTACAGCGTGCATTAGAACATCATTTTTTCTTAAATGTGAATAATAATTGTTTGTATATACCACGTGTGGTGGATTGACAACTGGGTGGTCATCTTATAATGTAAGGGTGGCGACTTTTAGCACATTATTCTAAGATAGACAAGCCTCAAAATGTGTCTTGAGAAACATCCTGGAGGGGTTGTAAAGAATTAACTTTGCAGTCCTGACTTTGTCCTGGAATTCTTCTCCTTGCCTGAGTTGTTAAAGTATATATATCATTATGGCCAGAGCCTGATCTGGTCACATGGTGCAAGGTAAACAACTATGGCCAGGCCTAGACATTCCAATCTATTACCATGGAAACCAAAAATGTATATAAGGTGAGAACAAAGGCAGTTAAGGGCCACATTCTCTGATCGGGAGTGGGGGGCAATGACCCGTCCAATTGGTTCTAAATTAAAGTTAATTAAAACTCCATTTGTTCTGAACGAGTTCTTTGATCTCATTCGGAGTTCAACCCAATTTTTGATTTTTGCCATAACAGTAACACCCAGCTGAACTGAACCAGTGTGGTGCTGGGTGCAGGATGCCCACCTGAGGGTCATTGCCAGCAGCATAAGAGGCAGACCTGGAGAGGAAGAAGAGAAGCTCTTGGGAGCTGTGGTTTTCTCCAGGAGCTGTTTGTTCTCTTGGGGCTATTGGTTCTCTTGGAGGAGCTTGTCATGCTGGCTTTCCTGAAGAACTCAGTTATTCTCATTATGGAAGGAGCTAGGACCTTGTTGCTAAGAATGGCTGCAGTTCACTTTGGGGGAGCTCTGGTCCTCACTTTGAGCATCGCTTCCTAACTCTGGAGGGGAAGATCCGTGCACTGCTCAGTCTCCTGGAGAAGATTGTCACGTTGGATTTCCTAATAGGAAGTCAGCTGTTCTCATCATCAGAGGAGCTTAGGACTTCACTGTTGTTGAGGATGGGGCTGTGCTACTTTTGGGGGGAGCTCTGGTTCTTACTTTGAGCTTTGCTTCCTGGCTCCAGTGCAGACCCCTCAGCCTGCTAGCACAGATGCTTTATCCCACTAGTACAGACTTTCTAGTTTCCAGCACTAATCTTTGGGTCTTCCCAGTGCAGACATGTGAAGCATTCCTAGATTAGACATTGTCGTGGGTTCTTGGCATCCAACTGGACTCGTAGGGGACATTGTTATGGGCTCTAGATCTTCATGTGGACATTACTCTGGGATCCAGGCCCTCAGCTGGATTCTTTGATCTGTAGTGTGTGGACAGATTTCTTGCACTATCTTTGTGTATGACTCTTTGGGTGACTATTATAAAATAATTATATAAATTATGTGTTCTGTAGTAAATTGTTCCCCTAGGAATCCCTGACTACAACACCATGTTATGTTTGTCTCTTCATTGTTTTTGGACACTTGGGTTGCTTCTCTTTTTGGCTATTTTAAATAATGGGGCAATTTTTGCAGGGGAGATGATACTAGTGATTATTGAACCCAAGACTTCTGCACTGAGCTGCATACTCATTCATTCATTTATATGGATGGAAGATCTTGGTAAGTCACTGAGATACCCAGGCTGGGCTTATACGTGTGAGTCCCCACCTCAGTTCCCCCAGAGTGTTAGGATTACAGGTATGCGCTCATTTATTTTTAAAAGGAAGAAAACAGAAGTGAAACAAGAAATAACACAGAAATAATCAGAAGTATGGAAAATTAAAGGTTACAGGAGACTTATTTATTCACTAATGTGAAAATAAATTTAAAACCATGGATAAAATATGTAGTTTTAAGAAAAGATAAAATTCTAAGGCTGGTTGTGGAAAAGTTTGAAAATCTAAGACAAAATCAAATACAAGAGGAAAATAAAAAAGATATCAAAAGGCTATTTTCTTTCCAAACTATTATGTACACATGCTTTCCTGGGTGAGCTCTTTCAACTTTAATGAACCAATCAGTCTAATGATTTTTAAATTTCTAGCAAAAGAAAAGCCTCTAATTTCATTTTGTAAGGTGGAAATTATATTGGTGCTGAAGTCTGGAACAATATAACACAAAAGAATGTCTCTTGCAACTATCAGTGCAAAAATCTTCAATAAAATATTAGCAAATTCCAAGGTGACAGTAAAAGAATAATAGGGCCAAGTGAGATTTATTTCAGAAAAGAAAAAATAGTTAAATAGTGTGAAATTTATTAATGAAGTTTACTTTATTAATATATCAAAAGTAAAAAAACAAATGCTGACACAGTTGCTGAAAATATCTATTATGAAAATTAGTGATTATAAAAAACATCATAAAAGAACTAAATATATAGTGCCTTAATAAATGTATTTGTCTTGTTTCAAAAACTGGCTCATGCAATGAATACACACTTCTCAGATAAAGAAATACAAATGGCAAATAAATATATGAGAAAATGTTCTACATCTTTAGTCATTTGAGAAATGCAAATGAAAACAACATTGAGATTTCATCTCACCCCAGTAAGACTGGCCAGTATGAAAAAGTTATCCAATAACAGATGCTGGCGAGGCTGTGGAGAAATAGGTACTCTATTACACTGCTGGTGGGAATGCAGACTGGTGCAACCACTGTGGAGAGCCGTTTGGAGATTTCTCAGCAAACTAGGTCTAGAGGTTCCATTCAAACCAGCTATTCCCCTTCTGGGTATTTTCCCAGAAGATCTGAAAACATCATATCACCGTGATATATGTGCACCCATGTTTATAGCAGCGCAATTTGTAGTAGCTAAATTGTGGAAGCAACCCAAATGTCCATCCACAGAGGACTGGATTGAAAAACTGTGGCACTTTTATATAATGGAATATTACTCAGCTATAAAGAGGGACAGATTTGGGGCCTTTGTAGGCAAATGGTCACAATTAGATACCATACTCATAAGTGAAATAAATCAGAGGTACATATGCAAGCAATGTATTGTGTCACTGGTGTAAGAACTGGAGGGTGGGAATTTAAGAGGTGTGAAGGAAATCTGTTCAAAAGTAAAGAACAGATGGGATGAGGGAAAGGAGAAAAGGAAGAAAGAGGCAAATATGTATGTATGTATGTATGTACATATGTGCAGGATGGCTAACATGGTTCCACTATTGTCTTATGTCACTTTATGGTAAGGAATAGTTGATGATTGGTTGTTTGATCAGTCTTGTATGTCTATATTTGTTTTCCTGAGCATACACTTTGAAGTTATCAATATGTAATGCAACAACCATTGTTGGTTCCCTGTTGCTTTGTCTATAATTCAATTTTGATTGTACTGTTATTGTGCTATTTGTGTCTCTTTGTTAATGTTTTCCTTTTTTTTGTTGTTCTTTTTCTTGTATACTTTAAAAAATAAAAAAATTAAAAGAAAAATAAAATTTTATTTTGAGACCAAAAAAAAAAAATAGCTCACGCTTCCTGGACAAACAGTAGAAATTCATGTTAAATTAGGGGAAGGATGCTGCCCTCCACATTACTGTCTTGATTACTTTTCTCTCGTTGCTGAGACAAAATACCCAACGCCCAAAATGAAGGAAGGAAAGTTTACAGTTTGTGGAGGTTTCAGTCCTTACTTGGCTGGTTCTGAGGCATAGTGGCACATAGCAGAGGGCAAGCGTTCATGGCAGCAGAGCACAGCAAAAACAACCAGAGCAAAAGGGAGGAATGGCTGCAAGCAGCCTCCTTTTCTTCCCTACATTGTAAACAACCTACCCCCACCCAGGGGGTGTGTAGCTCTCATACAATCTCCATCCCCTCCTCTTCCACAGGCTCAGGATGTTTACAAAGTAAGCACCCCAGCTTCCTCCTGATTCACTCAGCTAAACCTCTAGATTCCCCAATTTGACACAATGTATCTACCATAACAATTATTCAACATTGACGTTGAGGTACTGGCTATCTTTTTCGGTAAGAGAAATAGATGTACAAGTGGGGAAAGTGGCAAAATAATTATATTTGCAGATAACATAACTCAGTGCCTGAAAAACTCCAAATTAAATATCACTGCCAACAGTAATAAACAAGAGAACTGAACAGTGCAGCTAGATAGAAAAATCAATAACCTTTATGCATAAAAGCAACAATCAGTGCTGCGATATAATGGAAAAAAGGTTCATATGCTCCAAGAAGCTTGTTTTGAAGTTACATGGAAAAATAAGGGCAGGAATACTCAGGAAAAATACTGAATTAGAATAGGACTGAGCAGCGCAAATGGTCTGATGAGCACAGAGTTACTTGTCTCTGCACTCTCGTCCTGGTGCACAGACAGCTACGTGGACAGAACAAAAGAGAAAGTTCATCCCTCTTTATGGCTCAAAAGGAAAAAATATTTGATGCTGGGCACGGTGGTGCACAGCTGTAATCCTAGCTACTCAGGAAGCTGAGGCAGCAGGATCACACATTTAAGTCCAGCCCGGCCAACTTAGTGAGACTCTACATCAAAGTGAAAAGAGGCTGGGGAGGTAGCTCAGCGGTATAGCACTTGCCTAGCATGTGTGAGGCCCTGGGTTCAGTTCTCAGCACTGCCCCCCAAAAGTTTTAAAAGTGTTCTTCTACATATGTTGCCCATAAAATGTATAGATGTTTATACTTTTATATGCATAGAACACCTCTGAAAATTACTTAAGAAACTGTGACCATTATTGGGTGGCTAGATAGAAGAGGTAAGCAGGGCTATTTTTCACCATATTTTCTTGTATAACTTTTGAATTTCATACCGTTTATGGTATCACCTTGTCAAAAAGAAATGCATCATCATCATCATCCTCATTTTGTAAGATCAATATAAGATGTGAATAGGGAAAAATAAGATGTGAATAAGATGAAAACGACTGAGGATGGGGATGAAACGACTGGTTTGGATCACTGCAAGCAAGGGATCTGAGCTACTGAAATGCCTGTGTGGAAGCTTCTAGAGCCAAACAGCTTAGAAGGTTTCAGAGCAGAACTCCTAAGCATCAGTTTTTCATCATTTCCTGAGTTTCCTCCCTTCGCCTTTTGTCTCACCATTCAGTCTCCAGTGGGGGGAGTCATGGGTCGCTTGGGTGTGGGGGCTTCACCATCTCTGGCTTCTCTTAGCTGAAGCTGGTGTTGCTTTTCTGATAAAATTCATGAAGCTGTCTGATAAACATGCAATTCACATCAAAGGCATGTGTTTGCAAACAGCTGCAAAAAATGCCCTTCACAATACGGATATAGTAATGTACTTCCCATCACCAATGATCAAGGAAATGCAAATCAAAACCACAAGATACTGCCTTACACCTGTTAGAACGGCTAATGCATAAAGGACAAGCCGTAACAGGTCTTGTCTAGGTAAGGAGAAAAGGGAGCTCGTACGTTGTTGATGGGGAGATAGATTGGGGCAGCCTGAGTGATACTGTGTAGGTTTCTAAAGAGATAAAACATAGGACTACTCTGAGAGCCAGCTATCCTTCCTCTGGAAATACGGCCAAGGGAAATGAAGTCACTACCCCCTCAGAGAGAGATCTGTGCCCCGTGTTCAACACAGCATTATGTACAATACCCAAGATATGGGAGCAACCCATGTCTGTCAGTGGGTGACTAAAGAAATTGTGATATACATATGAACATACACTTGAGCCTTAAAGGAAATCCTGCACTTGTGGCAGTGTGAAGGAATCTAGAGAACATGCTAAGTGAAGTAAGTCAGATACACACAAAAAAAATGCTGCATGAACTCACTGTATGTGGGATCTGAACAAAACAAAGAAAATCCCAAAGTAAAACTCAAGTGGGAGGAGTGAGGGGAGCGGGAAGATGGTGGTCACAGGCACAGGTGTGTAGTGAGGTAGGCTGAGGCAGCCTGGAGATCCAACGCTCGGCATGAAGACTCTAGTGAGTAACACTGTATTTCATCCTGAGAATTTCCTGAGAGGATTTCTGTGCTTTTCTTATGCACTTTAATCACTTGCCTCGTTGCTGAAGCGCACAGGGAAGCTGAAGGATGACAGGATGAGGGGTTTGTGTGGGCTCATTTTTGTTGTTGATGTTGGAGGTTTCAGACCAAAAAGGCACGGTGGGAGGGCCCAGGGGAGGGAAGCTGCTTACACTGTGGTGGCTGAGAAGTTGAGTCAGGGAGCCAGACAAATCCTCCCAGGTTGTGCTCCAGGGACCTACCTCCAACAAGGCCCCGCCTCCTGACAGCAATTTAGCTGTAGTGCAGGGGTGGGCAGTAGGCTGTTTGTATCGCTGAGAGCTCTACAGGCTTCCCCACCACTGCTGTGCCATCTCCACGAACTGGTCCTCTTTCCAAATTCCCACCTTACAAACACACAAGGCTTTTGGGGGACAGTCTCTCTCCAAACCACAGCACTATACACACACCTGTGCTCGAGGAACTGTGTGAGATAATATTTGCTTGACTGAAGCAATCATTTCATTATGCATATGCATATCAAAACTTGTATACCTTAAATATATATAATTAAAAAGTAAGTCCCTTAGACCACTCTTTGAGGTAGATTCCTACTCCAACCATTCCCCTTTTCATACAGAAACATTATCTTTCCTTCTGACATTTATGGGTCAGCTGTGCGATACAGTGACTGTCTTTAACTTGGTTTTCAGATGGCAACTCAAACGCTGGATGTATAGTATGCTGCACTGTGGGAGTATTCCCTTGGCAAAGCCTTTGATACTGAACAGAGCAGTGGCTCAACAGAATAAATTTGAGTCTTAGAGTTTCTTTTTGTTTGGTCCCTTTGGGGGAAAGGCCATGAAAATTAGGGGTGGCAGCCAAGTCTTGAAGGACAGGGTAATCATCAAATATTTATTGAGAAGCCACCAAGAACATGGGTCTTTGGCAGGTATAGTGGATTGACAACTGGTGGTCAACTTATAACCCCTAGCTGGACTGAGTAATGTGATGCTGGGTGTGGGAGGCCACTTGGGGATTGTTGCCAGCAGCCTAAGAGGCAGACCTGGAGAGGAAGAGAAAAGGGTTTTGGAAACTAAAGAGGCTATTAGGAGTG
The DNA here is from genome assembly GCA_004027595.1 of Dinomys branickii. Taxonomy (NCBI): domain Eukaryota; kingdom Metazoa; phylum Chordata; class Mammalia; order Rodentia; family Dinomyidae; genus Dinomys; species Dinomys branickii. The sequence goes on along the minus strand of PVLD010000862.1, from coordinate 21,463 downwards.
GAGAAAGGATGTTGGAGCTGGTGGATGCTGTAAGGAGCTGTTGGTTGTTTTGGAGGAGCTCGTCGTGCTGGCTTTCCTGATGAACTTGGTTGTTTTCATCCTCTGAAGTGTTCGGGACCTCGCTGGCACTGAGAATGGCTTTGGTTCACTTTGGGGAGCTCTGGTACTCACTTTGAGCATTGCTTTCTGCCTTCGGAGGGGAAGATGGTGCACTGCTGGTCTCCTGAGAAGCTTGCTGTGTTGGCTTCCCTGATTGGAACTTGATCATCAGAGGAGGTTGGGACCTCATTGTTGCTGAGGATGGCTGTGGTACCTTTCAGGAGAGCTCTGGTTTTGCTAAGCATCGCTTCCTGGCTCCAGGGCAGATCCCTCAGCCTGCTAGCACGGATCCTTCATCTCATTGGCACAGCTTCCTAGATTCTGCCACTGACCTTTTGGCCTTCCCAGCACAGATCTGTGAAACAGGCCCGCATGAGATGTTGTCTTGGGCTACAAGCCTCCAGTTGGACTTGTGGGAGGCATTGTTATGGGCTCTAGGTATTCAGCTGGACTCATGCAGGACATTATTGTGGGATCCAGGGCCTCAGCTAGATTCCTTGGTCTACAGTTTGTGGACAGATTTTCTGTACTCTCTTGTATGTCATTTTTTGAGTGACTAATATGTATAATATTATAAAATATACGTCCTATATTGTGTTGTTCTCCTTTGCAAAAATAAGCCTCAAACAAACACAAAATTGGTACTGGGAGGGTGGGGTTATTGTTGTGATGGTGCCTGGCCATGTGACTTAAAAACGTTTGGAATTAATTAGGAAAAGTTTTGAGATTAACCAAAGAGGCAGCCCTTGTATGCCGCCAACTATATTGGAAACTCTGACTGGAGCCTGGAAAATAAGAGTACTGATGGAAATACAGCCAATTAAGATGAAGCTTGGGAGCCTTCAATTGAGAAGGACTGGGGCTGGGGGTATAGCTCAGTGGAATAAGCGCCTGCCTAGCAAGTGCAGGGCCCTGAGTTCGATCCCCAGTACCACAAAAAAAAAAAAAAAAAGAGAAGGACTGCTTTGGTTGCTGGACCCCAGGTAAAATATATTGTGCTTTAGCAGAAGTTGGTCTGCATTTTCCTTGTGTTTAGAGATGTTGCCTGGTTGGAGGAACAAAATTTCAATGTAGTCTATTATTGGTACGGTAGCATGGTTATTGTTTAGAGCTTTTGGCTTAGGTTCACTTTGGGGGAGCTCTGGTTCTCACTTTGAGTATCGCTTCCTGGCTTGGAAGGGGAGGATGGTGCACTGCCAGTCTCCTGGAGAAGCTTGCTGTATTGGTTATCCTGATGGGAACTCAGCTGTCTTCACTGGAAGAGCTCGGGACCTCACTGTTGCTGAGGATGGTGGTGGTACTCTTCAGGAGAACTCTGGTTCTTACTTTGCACATCACTTCCAGGCTCCAGTATAGATCCCTCTCCCTGCTAGCACAGATCCTTCATCCCTTTGGCACAGACTTCCTAGATTCTACCACTGACCTTTGGGCCTTCGCAGCACAGATCTGTGAAACAGGCCTGCATGAGACATTGTCATGGGCTCTGGGCCTCCAGTTGGATTCGTGGGAGGCATTGTTATGAGCTTAGGTCTTCAGTGGACTCTGCAGGACATTTCTGTGGGATCTAGGCCTTTGTTAGTGTCCTTGGTCTTAGCGTGTGGACAGATATCCTATACTCTCTTGTATATCATTCTTTGGGTGACTATTATAAATCATCTTATAAAATATGTGTCCTGTACTATATTGTTCCCCTTGCAAAAATACTCCCAAACCATAACAGCAGGTCATTATGTAACATTCTGTTTCCCTGAAAATAAGACCTAACTGGAAAATAGCCAGCCTGGAATAGTACAGATCAAAAATGCCAGCCCCAGTCAGTTTTCCTTGCCTTAACCTGCCATGAGAGACAGCCGCTGAGCAAGAGAATAATGAGGAAGAATCTAGCTCAAGACACTGGCCATGAAGCTGCAAATTCTATCTCTAGTGTTCAAGGCTGTCTATTTCCTGGTTAGGTCTTATTTTGGGGGAAAGAGGGTGGGTATAGTGGGAATGGGGCAAGTGCAGTATGAGGACCCTGCCTTGAAAACTGCCCACCACCAGTTCCTTGAAGAAAACCTAGGCTGGGACATCTCAGTGCCTTCACATTTGCAGAGCGGGAGGAGATCCTCAGCAGAGGCAGCACTAACACTTCATTTTTGATTTGGGGAATAAACCAAAGACTCCAAGCTCTTGAATGCTGTTTGCAATTTTTTGTCCCCCTTAAAAAAAAAGAGAGACAAACTTTGTTTTCCTTAAGCCATGGAACCTTCGAGTTTGTTAAAACCACTGAGGAAAAAAAATCTTTCAACTTCCTTCCTAAAATGGCTAAGCACTGACTATATATAGAAAATCTTCTCAGATGAAAAACATTTACAATAGAATTTTTTCCTTTAAATATATTTTGTTGATATTTTCGATTTGGGTAGCAGAAGGTGCCGAGGTAAGGAATCTGACATAGTTAATTTATTGTGTTCTGTATGCAGCAGCAAGAATGCTTTTTCTGAAAAATCATCTTGCCAAATTCCCTTTCTTGCTGAAACCCAAGTAGCTGCCCACAGCATTTGATTTCCCACAGCAAGGCATCCCCGGCAAGCCTTGCCATCCTCCCTCCCCTCCTCCGCCAACTTTCTCTCTGTTAGCAGGCTTCCTTTTTCTGTCCATCACCAATTAGTGAGATGGGGAAGAGGAAGCCACTCCAGTCGCGAGGTCCCCTAGACTGTAAAGGTAGGGGTGGGGAGGAAGGAGGGTCATGGTCCCACGTGGAGTGCATCATTGAAGGTGAGAATTAAGGATCAGACAAACTTGACATGGAGAATAACCTGCCTCAGGCTTTGTTTTGCCCACCCCTTAGGAAAGAAAAGCTAGTGGTGCACAAGCAGATTCAGTGCTCACGTTGTTACATGATCAAAGAAGAAACATGTATCTTTTAAGACCCAAATGAGATTTCTTTCAAAGTTGCCAATGCATCCAACACTTTCCTCTTGATACTAAATTTATTTTGAAATTTCAAATAACATAAGAGGAAGGCGTAAGATTTTTGTTACTATTCAAATGCTGCATTTTTTTTTTTGAGTAACTCAAGCATTCTTAAGACACTTTCCAGCTTATCATATGACCTGTGAGCATGTGCCCGTCCTCAGCTCAGAAAGCCATTTAGAGCAAACTTATCTGCTTCGTAGCACGCAGGCTCACTTCCCTCTGTGGCCATCTCCTCCATCTGAAATCCTCTCCTGTGACATCTGACAGATTGTGAGCCTCCTCACCTCGCCTGCGATGCCTGACTCCATCTGGACTGGACTGATTCGGACAGCCGGGAGCCTCCTTGTCCTGAAGGTATGAGGCAAAATACAGCTGAGTAGTAGCAGCTGTGCCAGGCATAGTAGTACTGCAAGTAAGAACCAAACTAATATTTTTAATGATAATAATAGCAGCTGGTATTTGTTGAGCTCCTTTTATATACTGTGTGTTTTATGTTCATTGCCTTACTAAACCTTCACAGCAACTAGATGAGGTGGGCGTTATAAATCCAGTTGTTCAGAAGGGGAAAACGAGGCATGGAGAGGGCTATAAAGCCTGGTCACAGTAGCAACTGGTAGAGGGGGATTTAAACCTAGGCCATTTGGCTTCCATAACCTATGCTTGCAATTGCTGTTCAGAAACATTTACCTGTGCACATCCATGTTGCTTTGACCTGTGTCTGTCCAATGTTTCTCAGGAGAATTCTGGAAAAGTGTTTTCTTTCATTCTTCTGTACCATCTCAGAAGACTGTGACAATAAGTGCTCGGGAAATATTTCTGCTCGAACTGCATGACTATAACAGGCTGGGTATGTAAGGATATATAAACCACCCAAAAGAAGAGCAGCTTCTGTCAGATAACTTCCTACTTGTGTCACCCCCTGGAGGAAGAAGTCTCAAGCAACTGTACCTGAACTGGCTCCTGCAATTGGACTTGATTCTTCCAATCACAGGGTACAGCCTATAGACTTTGCTCCAGTTGATTTTCTTGGTCATTTTCTGGTCAAATTTTTAAGGGCTTCAGTTGGCTAGTAGGGATTTTAAATAAAGAAATATAGACAGTTCACTTAGGAGTTACTATAAGGAATAAAACAGATTTCAAAGTGATGTCCATTTAAGGTCAGTATCCCAGTATTGAGCTGTTTTGGTATATTAATGAATTTTAATTTGTTCTAATGGTCTGTGGTTTCCTGCTTAATGCCAGTTGAGGTAACAGATTAATTATCCATAAATAGAGGCTTATGTCTTACTGTCGCCTTTGGGTTTTAAGGAAGAACCAAGATGCAGATGTATTACCCAAGCACATTTCTGTGCTGTGTCGTTGCCAGCGCCTGGGGTCAGAGACTTTCTCCAGCATCACCAGCACTGTTTATGCAATCAGTGGTCAATAAATGTGTATTGTAGATGAAACTATCATGCTTCGAGAATGTTAAATTTAGACACCTTAGGAATTACAGTCTCAAGAGTAAAAGAGTAATGCCGTAGTTCTTAAAATGAACTGGGGCTCATCCGTCAGAGGGAAATAACTAGGAAGGAGGATTTTTAATAGTGTAAATTTCTGTGGTAGGAAAATAAAAGGCCATCAGTTCTCTTCTCTCTCTCTCATCTTCTTTCCTCCCCTCCTTTCTTGAGATGGGGTCCTGCTGGCATTGAACCTGCTATGACCTCAAACTCGAGGTGATTCTCCTGCCTCATCCTCCTGAGTGCTGGGGTTGCAGGTGTGCGCTACCATGCTCTCCACTGTACTTCTTTCTTTAAATCAAGATGCTCATTTCACTTGTTTTTTACTCTCTGTCTAGGTCAGGAAGAAGCTGTGGCCTTCTGTTCCTCTTGCATCTCTCTTTAAGAAGCTGACAATTCCTTTAATTTTCTCTTTTTACCTTCTGCCATTTTTGGAAGGTAACGGTTTCCCTGCCCCTTGTAATGAACGTGCCAAAGGAGGAAAAGACAGAAACTGTGTGGGACTTACCCAGTTACCTGCAGTTACTGCCTCTCCTCAGCTATAGGCACTGGCTCACTACTCCCTCTTTTCTCGTGTCCCTGCGTGACACTGGTCGTGCCTATCTGTAAAACAGCACCTTATATGGCTAGCGCGGGGATTCACACAAAACCCCCTGAGCAGTGTTTTACTGCTGGGCAGTGGTCCCTACATGTGATCATTTTCTCTTCTTCTGCGCTTCAGGTTTCTTGGCTTCTTGTCTGTGCCTCTTCCAATATATTCCACATAAAATGATCAGATTCATCTTCAAATAAACCTGTTTGGAGCTTATAGTATCTTCGTGAGTGTGAATGCTTTTGTGTCCTTATACCGTTCCCCACATATTCTGCTACCTTTAGGTTGAACCGAGGTCAGGCCAACTTTCGTGACATAGGACAGTTTGGAGGCATTTGCTCAGAGCCTACAGAGACTGGCTCTGGTTTGGCTTATTCATTGCCTTTTTCCTCTCTACATTCCAAGTGAGGCTTGATCTTGCCAGAGTAGTTTTTTTTTTTTTTTTTTTTTTGAATTCTGTATGCACTGTCAGGGAGAAAGCTTGAGGTAGAGTAGAACTAAGCCTTGAAGACAATGTCTGGGAGGGGGATCTGGTGCGAGGGTGTGAAGGGGACTGGACCAGGTGAGGGCTGTGTGCTGTGACAGCCACATGAAAGGAAGGCAGCTTTGTGTGGACCAAGATGGCCTTTCACAGGCTTTGAATAATGCAAAAAGAAGATTTGATGTTTTGAAATTTCTCCCTGGTGGTTAAGTTGTTTTTCTGTGGTAATAATCCCTATCAAAGAACAAAGCATGATTTCTATTTTGGGCCTTAAGGTTTGCTTTGATTTTACTGGGTGGTAGGAACCATACCATTTGTAATTCTAGATTTGGCGTGTATAAATCCTCAGTAAATTCTTGACATAGGGTTTGAAGTTACAGCTCAGGGTTGGACCATGTGCTTAGAGCATGCACAAGGTCCTGAGTTCAATCCTCAGCACAGGTGTACATGCGTGTGCATGTACACACACACACACACACACACATACAATTATTAATGCTGCTGATTATTTATTCACAAGCATGTGTTGAATACTCCCAACCTGCTTAGGCACCAGGTGCAGAGATGCACAAGAAGAAGTCCCTACCCACATTGCAGAGGAGAGGCTGACTTGCGCACGCACATTTTCAGTCTCGGTGGTAAGTTTGGGAGCTCAGAGGACAGCATTTCTCACACCTACAGGAACACTGCTTGCCTACTAGGCTGACCTTGCAATAATTTCACTGATTTGTTTATCTAATGGTGCTGATGAAGCACTCATAATGCATCTCATTTTCTAATGATTAATTTCATCTACTGTTTTTACCCCTGTAAGCTGCCATTTACCTGATTTCCCTAGAAATAATTAGCATCAATAATACATTCTTTTGGTAAATATATTGCCACTCATTGACACAGAAGTGGCATCCATTAGCAAAGCGGGGGGCATACACTTGTTTGGATCATAAGTTCACAGAGTGCTTGGAATTTGTGCCTTATATACTTATTAGTATTTAGTTTACAGTGTAAGTGATTTGCCTGTGGCCACACATCTAACTGGTGTAAAATTGCCTGAATTTTGCAATTCATCTTATTATGCATGTATATTAATTATTGCTTCCTTGGTATTCTGTGGCAATCCGATATAAAATATAAGTTTATTGGGTGCAGAAATTCATGCCTTTATTTTTGTACCCCTAGTGCCCAAATTATTGCTTAGGGATGAAAAATTTGTTGGGTAAATGATTAGATAAGATATTGGTCAGGGTTTTCCAGAGGAACAGAACCAACAGGAAGCACATAGATATAGAAGAGGTTTGTTATGGGAATTGGCTTGCGTAGTTTGGAGGCTGAGAAGTCTCAGAACATGTTGTCTGCCAGCTGGAGAGGTGGGAAGCCTGGCAGAATCATGCCGCCCAAGTCTGAGGGCCTGAGAACCAGGGAGTCAATGGTGTAAGTCCCAGTGTGATGCCAAGGGCCTGACTGCTACTGGGGGCATTGCTACTGGGGCAGGTCCCAGAGTTTGAAGGTCCAGTACCCAAGCACAGATGAAGTCCAAAGCTCAAGAGAGGAAAGGGTCAGCTCCTTTGGCTTTTTGTTCCCATTGAGCCTTCAACAGATTGAATGATGTTGCCCATGTTGGTGAGAAATGATCTTCTTTATTCAGCTTATTAATTCAAATGCCAGTGTCTCCCAGAAATAGCCTCACAGACACACCGGGTATAGTATTTTACTTGATATTGGGGTATCTTACCCAGTCAAGTTGACATATAGTATTAATTATTCTGATTGATAATAATGAAAAAGAAAAGGCTTGTTGGGTTCTCAGTGCCATTGTTTTCCTACTGTATTACACACAAAAACAAACATATTCATTATTTATTTAGCATATATTACTGTGCCTCAGTGGGCACCATATTGAGGTTTAGATTAAGACAAAACACCTGTCCTAAAGGTGGAGTCCTGACGATAAGTGTACAAACGGTTGTAAAGCAAGGTAGAATTTAAGTGCCCCCAGTAAGATCTGAGAGCATAGCTAAGGCAAATCAGAGCATGGGACCATCATTCATTATGGGAGGATGAAAACAGCCTATGTAGAGGAGATGACTTTTGACCTAAGCCATGAGAAAGCATCTAAATTTCAGAGATAAAATGAAACGAGGGGACAGGATGGCAAGGAGGGAAAACGGAAGGATAGGAAGTAGGAGTATGAGTCAGGTTTGGAGAACTGCTCAGAGTCTCTCTTAGCTGTAGCTTGTGCAGTGAGCTGCACATATGTAAGGAGAGTGAGGCGGTCGGCAGAGCAAGTCAAGGACCCAGCCAGCCTCACCTGCACAGATTCAGGGCCCTGTGTGTGGTTCACTGACCTCTCTAGTTTTCAGATTTAGAAGTGATAAAGTTAGGTCATTGTCAGCAGGAGGTGAGCTTGTTTTAGGGGAGGGAGAAAGGAGTAAGATAAGTTGAGGGGCGATTTCAGGAAATGGGTGGTGAGCAAATAAATTACAGGGAGGCAGCAGAGATAAAGGTTGGTGAGTGACATAACATGGACAATGCAAGATTAGAAAGAGCCAGAGAGAGCGATGCCGCTATGGGTATGCATTTGGTGCTTACCACAGCCTACTTACAATTTCCGTGCAAGCATTGTTTTCATCAAGACTGTGAGCTCCGAGAAGGCAGGGCCTGTGTAATCTTCACCTACAAAGTGAACATGGCAGATGCTTGCTCAATGCATGCTGGGTAAATGAATGGAAGTTAGGAGCGCTGGCTCGGTGATGGCTGAGGTGTTGGTGGCAATAGCGTGTTTATGTCCCCTGGAACTTGGGAGGGTGGCCTGCTTGTTAGACCGTTCCTAGGATTAATGGAGCGAATTGGAGAATAACTGTGAGCCACAAAGTGAGGGTAAAATACGGCAGAGACGTATGCTCTGGGGCAGAGGGACTGCTGTCTTTGCTTTCTTCAAGGCAGTAGGTGAGACTGGCGGGAAAATTTCCGTGGCGTTCACAGGGGACACTGGGAGGTAGAGCAAAGCCTGGAAGGACGGGAAGGACTGAGGTGACCACCTGAGCCGCGTTCTCCCATGGAGGGGCAGGGAAGGGCAGGGAAAAGGGAAGGGGCACAAGGGGGCTGCAGCCGAGGCGGAGGGGAGCTCAGGCTGCGCAGTCACGTGCTGGCTTGAAGGGCCGCCCATTTCCTGATGTGGTTGGTGGCTTCTGTGACTTTACGTATGCTCTCTTGCCTCAGCCTCCCCTTATGCACAGTGAAGTTGATAATAATAACAACACCTGCACAGATGCATGTGTGATCCTTAGACCGGAACTCAAATGTAGTGAGTCCTCCATAAGCGTTAAATCCTCCTCCTCTAATTGAAATCCAGTAGGACTAGGACCCCTTTGGCCGTTTCATCCCATTTAATCCTTAACGGTGTAGATAGGTGCTATTGTCTTCATTCCATGTGTGAGGAAGGTGAGGTGCAGACAGGCTTTATCATTTCCTAGGTTCCCTTAGCCGCTAAGAGAGAAAGCTTCCCTGTGAGAGCATCTCACCCTCTCCACCTCGCCCCACACCTCAGACTGTCTGCACTAACATACGGCCCAAGCTTGGTAGGTATGGCAAGACCACTTGCCATGCAGATCAGATCAGATTTGATCAATGCTAAGGGGCTATGGCTGACTCGGAAGCAGGGAATACTGAGGCTATGTATGGCATGCTGGGAAGATTCATCTGGCAGTCTCGCAAAGGAGCAGGCAAGATTAGAGGACTGGAAATGGTGAGGCCTGGCAGACTTAGCACAGCCCGCACAGGGGGATAAGCTGACTCTGCGACTTCGTGTTTGTGCAGTTAAGGTGGCAATAATGGTATAGGTCAGAGAGTGACTAGAGGGAACACTCAGGATGGAGCTTGGTGTTTCCACTTGAAGGTTCCAAACAGTGGACTCCGGGAGACTCTAGCTCTGTTTATTTCCCCTGGAACTTGGGAGGATGGCCCAAGTTCTGCAAGAACAGGGCTCTCTCTGATCATCACGGCGGGGTGCTTCCCTTGCTCTACTGGCAGCTTGGATCTGATGGAAACACCCTCAGTAATCTTTCCTTCACCGTCAATTTAATCTTGTCAGTCTTCCTTCCTTACAGAAGGAAGCTGAAGGGTCTTTCCTTTCTTTCCCGGAACAGGATGTTTTCTGGACACAATGAGCATAGGAACGCCATTTACAAAAGGAGGCTTACACCTTACCGTAACTCTCATCTCTGAGAGAGTGCAGTGATTTGCATTTGGGAAGTTAGAGAGATCAGTTCTGTTGACTTCCTGCTTTCTATTTCGGGGCTCTGAGCAGCACTTCCCGTTCGGGTGGGACCACGCAGAACACAGAAAGCTGCAATTTCTCCTGCAGTTCCTTTGCCATGGAGATAAAGTAAGTGAAGTTCTGGGGCATTTGGCTTCAAGTTTATACTTTTTTTATACTGCAAGAACTGAAATAAAGAAATTTTGATTCCTTCCTTCGGGGTCAAAGTCCCAAGGCTTAGTGCTAATATCCATGTACCCAGGAGTGCAAAATATGGTGCTTAAGCTGAGCTCCTGGTCAGATTTTGTGGTTAAAGTGGCAGCTCCTTTTGACAGTTGCTGGGATTATTATTTGTGGGTTATTTTCTTTAGGTTTCCTGCCTAAACCTTTTATTTCACCTGCTAGGGTAAAAGGGGAGGGAGGGTAGATCTTTTCAGTTTTTCTTTCTCTCCCCCATCTCTCTCCTCTTTTCTATGTTCAGAGTTTAAAATTACCTTCACTTTCACGGTCTCATTTGCTTCCTTCATGGCGCATTGTGAGTTGGATATTACTCCCATTGTACAGAAGGTGAAACTGAGTTTTCAGTGACTTGGCCAATGTCACTGAGATAATAACAACAGTGAAAATGAAACTCTAGTTTTTGGCCTTCAGGCGTTTTGCCCAGTGCTACATTGCTTTTCTGGTGGAAGTTGGAGTGTGAAGAATGCTAGCAGGAAGGAGAAGTAGTGGCTGGACTGGAGCTCACCTGAGCAGAGCTCACCTACATTTGCGCTGTATACCCCGATGAGTGAAATAAAAGACGTCAACCGATTACGTCAGCATCGCCTTCTTCCAGTACGCAGGTCTTAGGGTCTCATTTTTGCGTTGCAGCCTGAGGATGATGACTCATGGGAGTTTCTCACTGGGGACAGGCAGAATAACTAAGAAGTCATTTCGGAACCTGGCTGTATTTCCCATCTTGTGGTCAGGTGATGGCTTTTTCTGTTGGGGGATAACCTGAAGGTGGTAGCAACTGAGAACTTCCAGTTTTCCTGATTCACAGTTCTTGATGTGTCAAATAGGGGTGAGGGGAATCAACTGTGAGTTGGTGTCAGTATGAGTGGAGCTAATGGGTCCTGGTGGTAGGAAAAGGGCTTGGAATTAGTGGCTGCCTAGAAGCTGATGACAGAACTCTGTTTCTCAGGGCTTAGAGAAGAATAGGTCATGGGCAGCAAGAGTGGCCTGTGGAAGCCTTGCCTGCCCATCTCGCCTGGTGTGCCTATGGAATGAAATTGTTCTGCCTGGATTCTGCCTCCACTCTGGACTCTGATTCTGAAGGAGTTTTTTGGACTATGCATGTCACCAGGATGTCCTGATAGTGAATTCCAAGGGGCTTCTGTGCCCAGGCCCAGGGCTAGCAGGCATTCTCCTGACTCAGGCTGTGAGCAGTACCCAGCCTAGGCATGGCCTGCTCATCCCAAATTGGGTGCATCCCTCTGTAGCCTCAAAGCAAAAGTAGCTGCTGGGTGATGAACAGGACACTGGCCTGGGGCCACCACCCACGTGGCTATGGGATCCTGAACTACCTGTTCTCTGGCCATGAGAGGACAGCGAATGAGTGAGGGGGGAAATTAAATATTGGCACAGGATGGTTGATAAACATGGGCATGGCCAGTGGAAATCTTATACTGGAGCCAGGAACTGGCAGAGGTTTTTGGGATTTGGGAAAGAACCTCAGAAGTCTCAGCCTAAGGCAGAGGATAAAACAAGAACCAGACTCATGGAATTCAGTGGGTTGGGACAGAGAAGGGACCATAGAGGTCAAAGACAAAGGAGAGGGAGATGATAAAGGTCAGTCTTGTAACTGACTGGAGCTGTAAAGTTTGCATGGCAGTATTTCAGTTAGGGTGTCTGTCTTTGAAAGTGGCCTCAAAGTAACACACACTGGATCCAAGTATGCTATATTCATGCCCAAATATGATGAAATGAAAGCCATTATCCTATATAACTAATATGCCTGGATGCATTTTCTAAAAAGAGTATGTCAGAGTGTTCGTAAATTAACTTACATTTTAAAGACATGAAGGAATCTCACCACTTAAACACCACACAAACTACTCTTGGCAAAAAATTATTTTAGGGAGTAGATAATCTTTCAATGATTAGTTTTGAATCTCTGAATTTTAATGTGTTTGCCTAAAGTAGTGTTCAGAATTTTATCCTTTGACTGGGAGTGGATTTTTTAAAAACTCATATCTGGCACACAAAGTCATTAGCCAAGGATAATAATTTCCCAACTTGTTTTATTGTTGAGATAGCTGAAAGTTGGATAAAACTATTTCACAGACAGAATTTAAACAAAATGAAAAGTTTCTTTTTTTCTTTAAGGTACTGTGCCTTTTCAAGGAAAGGCTTCTCCAACAGCAGTTTTGGAGATAGTGACCAAAGGAAAATCCTCCCAACAGCTACGCTCATCCTTTGAGTCTGGCTTTTGGAAAATGAGCATTATTCTCTTTTTTCTAAACAGGATGCAGTGAGCTTGGCCACGTACACTATGAAAATAATTGGTATGTGTTAGTACGCCTTGCGGCAGATTTTTCATACTTGTTGAAAGGTGATTGGACTCAAACCAGCACATTTAGAGGTCAACTGGTTGTTCTTAAACTGTGCAGAATTTTAACTCTTTCATTATCATGGGTTTTAACCAAATGGTCATTTTTGGGAGTAGTGACTGCATACTGTGCTCTAACTTTCTGACCTTTCTGTCCTTTAATTTTTGTAATGTTCTCAGGGTTTCCTGTGGATGAAAAGGGTCTGTGAAACAACTCAGCTGGCATTTGGAAATGGGTGGGAGCAGGTTCTCTTTATATCACTATCCTGGCCAGGCTGTGGTGTGACTGCATATCACATAAACTGTGTCTAAATGTTGTCTCCATTCAGGTTGGTTAGTAACAGCTATCCCTCTGTCTCTTTCTTCTTTTCTTTCTACCTGTGAGTAACTTGTTAAATTCCTTGAGTACCTTGGTGGAGAAGGCACCATCTGGGCTCCTTGATGGCAAAGCTACCAGTCGAGCTAATTCTCAATATTTAACGAAGATATTTACTGTTCACTCTCATCCCAGAGTGAGTATCTCCCTGGACTTGGGATTCAATGATGTTTTTTCCTTTGTGATATTGGATGCATGGGGTAGATGGTTTATTGATTGATCTTGAAACTACATTCTGTTCACCAGTCTTTTTGGTGGGTTTTCCAAAATAAGGTTGGGGATGGACCTGTCTCAAATAAGTTGAGTAAATTTTACTCTCTTAATAATGAAGTTCCTCATATTTTGGATTAGTGTCCTAGTGGTCCTCTAGAAAATTCCAACATTTTTTTATGACATTCAAGTTGGAAGCTACTATGGGAATAGCTTTCTAGAAGGGAAAACTTTCTGAGATTGATACTGGACATTTTTACAAATGTCACACAAAAGTTCCCAGGCCAAGACATTGACAGTGTCTTCCCAGCATGCATGTGAACTCTGTTTTAGCTCAACCTAAAAACAAATTAAAAATTTATAAAGTCACATTTTGTCAGGCTTACAATTTAATATTCTTCTCTTTCTTGCTTTGCTACTAGTTGGCCCTTAGTTCTTTTCTTTCCGTATTTGCTACAATTTTTAGCTGTGAGACTATGTGAAAATCCTGTGCTTGTTTTCTTCATCTGAAAAATGGGGATAACATTGCCTACCTCTGCATTATTGTGAAAGTTGGATGATTTAGTCCTTGTGACATACGGGGATCAAGGCCTGGCACCCAGTAAGTGTTAAATAAATGTTAACTGTCATTATTACCATTTTTGTTATAATGCTAATATCTTTCATATTGCTGTGCTCTATGGAGGTATTTGATTTAATGTATAGGTTGTCTTCTGGACAGGGTGGTACAAACCTAGGGGTCGAGCTTGAAGTTGTTCTCTTTCTTCTCACTCACTATGTGAATCTTCTTTACCTAAACTTTCTCTGAGGCTGGCTGGTAGACATTGTATGGGAGGCGGTGGTCCTGACCCAGAGAACTGGGAGAATAAATCGCCAGGGTGGAGAGTCAGACATGGATTCGTGGTAGGCTGACTGTCCGAGTACTGAAGGGAGGGTAGGGAAGACCAGAGCAGGGACAATGTGAAAAGGAGCGTCCTTTGGGGGTGGTGCATAGAAAGAGACCAGCAGGTGGGAGCCGAGAGGCGTAAAGCTGGGCTGAAGGGCTGCTCCTAGACATCCCTCGTCTTCACCAACTGCCTGTGTAGTCCCTCCTGTCCCCTTCTGGATATATATTGCCTCCAATGCCCTCCTGAGTTAAAGTTCACTTGTTCTTGAACATTTTCTTTCAAATGCACTACCTTTTTCATTCTTTGATTAGCTTGTTCTCACAGTCTTCTCTAACTCATAACCTACAGCTCTGTCTTAAATTGGTTCATTAATTATGAGTCTTATTCTTTATTCAGTTCTATTCTATCACCAACTTAGTGTTCACAAAACTAAAGTTTACATCTGAGCTAAAGCAAAAAAGGTAAAACTACACAATACCTATTAATGATCTCATATGTTATTCTAGCATGATCACATTGAGAATTCTAAGAATTTCCTCAACACTTTGATGGAAATAGCATTGACTTTGAGAAAATTGATATCATCAGAATGTATGTTCTTTCTATCTACGAGTGATACAGTCCTCCATTTAATGTCTTTCAAAGAAGTTGTCTATATTTCTAATTTATGGTGTTAGGAAATAATAGAGTAGGTTCTTTTGAAAATTAAAAGAATAGTTATTAGGGAAGAATATGAGGAGAGAAGAGATTATTTATTGGTATTTTTAGGAAGCATAGTTTTTAAAATATGTTTTACTGTTTTCAAAAATAAGAAATGGGTTCCATATCACAGTCTGTACACATGTATGTGGTTTGCATATGTGTGTGGAGGGCTTAAACAAAAGTGTAATCCCGCAATGCTTAGCCTTACTGCTCTTACTACACTTTAAAAAATTTCAGTCCTGCTGTATTAAAAATAAGATTGATTGTAATTGACTAAGCTCACAACTGGAAGTTTGAAAAACACTGGTCTAGAGCACTACTCATGCCTCTTAAGTGCATATACATTACCCCCATGCTTTCTCTTTTCATTCTGACTTAAAAAAATAAAAAGAAAAGAAAACTGAGGTCAAGAACTGGCAAGTTCTCTGTGAAATGTAATCCATTCTCTCTTTTGTGCTTTTTCCTAATAATTAATCTTTTTCAATGTTCAAAAAAGTTTGTACCCACTCTACTGGTTCCTAACAGCATGTGTGAGAAGTATAGAAACCCTCCCTCCACTTGTCTCCCATTTAGCCAGAGGGCTGGCTTCTGCCTTTTGTCTTTCTTCAGAACTACCTCATGGTGGGATTTGTGTGCCCAAATACCTGTGGTTGATTTTCCAGCCCCGCCCTCACCTAGCAACGCCCCCATCCCCCACCCCACTGTAACCTTACTCAGTCCCTTCCACTGTCCTCCACACCCAATGGTCCTGTGCCTGGGAAGTTCAGGGAGCTAGATACTCATCACACATTTTAGTAAATCAAACCTCATTTTAAAAGAAATGTCTCCAAAGAATAGAACCTTCTAAGAGACTGAGAGAATGAAAAAAGTGTGTATTAGTTACTTTTCTTGCTGCTGAAAATACCTGACACCCAAAGTGAGAGGAAGAAAGGTTTATTTAGCTCTCAGTTTGTGGAGGTTTCAGTCCGTAATCTCCTGGCAGGGTGGCACAGGGAAGAGGGGCAACTGTTCATGGCAGACAGAAGGTAGCAAGGCAGGGGGCCTTAATAACATCTTTCTGCCACTTTTATCTTACCCAGACTACTTAGGATGAGTAGCACGCACATGCTTAATCTTAGCACCCTGAGCCTAGCATTGCACTATGAATCAATCCCAGTGTCACACACTTTCGATCCAATCGCCTCTGAAAAAGCCGCACCTATGACCACATGAGCCCTTGCGGGGGATCCAGACACAGCCATCACAGAGTGGGAGTGGAGAGGGGGTGAAACAGTGGAAAAGGATGGAACATGGGTAGAAATTACAAGAAAAGGTCAGGCAGGCTCGAAAAGGGAGAGAGGCAAGAGGCAGAAGTCCTGTGCAAACCAAAATTGGAAGGGTAGCCAAGAAGCGAGGGTGAAAGCAGAGACGGGTTGCAGAAAGGAAGGAGAGAGGAAAACAGAGTGGCTAAGAAGTAGCTGACATGGCGGAGAAGGCTGGGAGTGCGAAAGAGAGAGAAATTCGGAGGTTTTAGCATTTGGAAAGGAACCCAGGTGCTAAAATCGGTGTAATAGTTGAATAGAGAGAAGAATCAATCTACACTCAACCCTTATTCATGGATTCCATATTTGGGAATTCACTGGGTTGCTAAAATTTGTTATCCCCAAAGCAGTACTTTGAGGCTTTTACAGTCGTTTGTGGACAAGCACAGAGCAGGGAAACACTGAGTTGCAAAACATATATGTTCCCTGCTGATGTCAAATAAAGTGATATCGGTCTTCTTGTTTCAGCTCTTGTACTGTGAGCAAGTGTACTTTCCGTGGTCTAGGTAGTGTGCTGTCTTTGAACTTTTTGTACTTTTTTGCTGTTGATACCACCATGGGAAATGGCTTCCACATAAGGTGGTGAAGTTCTAGTTAGTGCTCCTGAGTGCAAGGAGAACGTTTCTTGTAAAAGACATGTATGTGTTCAAGAACCTTCTTTCCCCGAGTTAAGGAGCTCTTGACGGTGTTTTCAGTGTTAATGAATTAAGAATGCACATACAATAAGGTATATTTCAACAGAAATCTACACCAAACAGGGTTAGGTTAGGACGGGGTGATGCAAATGGGACCAGAGGCTCAAAGAGACCTAACGTTGTATTTCTCCTAGGAGCAGCTGTCTGGTATTTTCTAAGCCAGTGTTTTAAGCAACTTTATAGAACATAATAACTACCACAAATAACAAGAATCAAGTGCATAAACATTTTATTTAAGCTAAAAAGAGACTCAGCCATACGCATGTTTCTGTACTTCATGGAATTAGAATCACCCCAAATAAAACTGAACTTTTAAAATTTCACTTTTTAAAATACTGTTGTCTTTTGTGTTTTAAAATCTAACAAGATTCTCAACATAATTCTTTTTGGTTTAGAACTTTTTCAAGCAGATATTTACAGGTGAATATATTGCATTAATTAAAAATAGATGAGTTAGATATAGTTTGTGTCTCCAAGAAGTTCCCAATCCATGTATGGAATGCAGGAGCAGGTGCAGTCCATGGTATTGGCTTTAATTCATATTCTGGAGCAGATATCAAACAGACAGAGTTGGGGGAGATCCTGCCTACTTCTGAGCATCAAGGACTCAGCCCGGTTATAGAAAGTAGGCATAGACTTTCCACAGAACAAATAGCTACAGAATGGCGGTGAAGGTTGGCATTATCTTGGAGCTCCAGGGATTTGTAGATAGAGGGATCCTAGAGGCCCAGCCTGTGGTAGGGACCTACGCATGTTTAAAGGCAGAGCTCTAACTGGAAACCAAGCCTCGTGACTACAGTAGACACTGAGCCATGTGTGCTATGTCCTTGGGCTGCTTACTAGAGTCCTGGATTACCAATGAGCTCAGGGTCTAGAGACTCCACCTGGATTATACTTGTAGAAGTCAGTCTGAAATTGTTTCATGATGCATTTCAAGGAGTCTGTTTTTCTGTGTGTAAAAAATTTTTACAGAACAAAGTCCACAGAGTTCGTGAGAGTCTCAAAGAAGTTCATGGTTCAAAAAAAGTAGGTGAACTTCTATTTGTATTGAGAAATTGACTTTATGTCATAAACAGCAAACTATGTTTAGGTTAACGTGCTTTTGACATTGTATTTTGTATCCCTGTTAATCTAGCAGCAAACTTCTCTTTTAACTGCTCTTATTGCTTGGCTGTGGTGAAACAAAATTTCCTGTGTTGTTAGGGCCAGTAGAAGTTGGAAGATTTCTAAAAAGACATTTTGCACCTTTAAAAAATATTTTTTATTTTTTAAAATTCTTTTTCATTTCCTTCCCTGCCCCTCCTCTCCCCCATCCCTCCGCCTCTTGGTCTCTTTGCCTTTTGGGAAAGAGCTGTCTTCCTATGCCCTATTATCTGCCTTTTATGTTGCTCTTTATTCATATTTTGGATTTCTCATATAAGAGAAACCGTATATTAAAACTTCTGTGTTTCATTTATTTCACTTGACATTATGGTCTCCAGGAGCATCCATTTTCCTACAGATGACTCAAGTTTATCCTTCTTTATGGCAGAGTAGTATTCTATTGTGTATAAATACCACATTTTCTTTATCCATTCATCGTTGATGGACATATAGGGTGCTTTGCAGATCCAGCTATTGTGAATTAGGTTGTTATACACATGGGTATGGATGTATCACTGGATGTCTTTAACTTTGGGGAAGTGCTAGAAAGGGAATAACTGAGTCAAATGGAATTTCTAACTTTTAGTTTTTTGAGGAATGTCTGTACTGATTTCTGTACTGGTTATACTAGTTTACATTGCCACCAACAATGTAGAAAGAGTCCTTTTATCCCTGCAGGCTCAACAACTGATTTCTTGATGATAACTATCAGATTTCTTGATGATAACCATTCTTTCTGGAGTAAGGTGGATTCACAGTGTTGTTTTAATTTATATTTTTTGAATGGCCAGCGATGGTGAACATTTTTTCATTGATTGGCCATTTGTACTTCTTCTGAGAAGTGTCTATTCATTTCAGTTGCCTATTATTTGATTGGGTCTTTTATTTTTTGGAGGAGGGGGGAGTCAAGAATATATTCTTAGGAAGTAACTACAAAGTACTTAAATAAAAGAAATAATTAGAAATGATTGATAAAGATATTCACAGCACTTTTTTATAATATAAAAATTGGTAATCAAAATAATTATCTAAAATTATACTGAGAAAGCATTTAATGCAATACAAAAAAAAATCACAGCATAGTATAACCACAATTTGTAAAGATGGGACCAGAAAAATATATATTAGCAGGAATTATCTTGTTAATAGAACAGGTGTTTCTTTTCCTCTTTGTTTGTTGTTGCTTTATTTTTCAAATTGTCAAAATTACCATATATTTTTATAACCAGAAAAATGTTCAACCTTACTTGGTCCCATGTTAATTATGATTTACCAAAAGAAAGTATTGACTTTTGTTTTTTAAATTTCTCCATTTCAAAAATGTCCTATCACTCATCTGGCTGAAAGATAAAATGGAACCTCAGTTATTTTGTACGTTACTTAGTCACAACCCTCATTTCTTTCCATGACGTTATTTCAGCTTACACTTTGGTCTCAGCTATGTGCAATTTGGCCTCTTGTTCCTTCTCCTTTTGGTTTTTTCCCTTGTCTTCTTTCCTTACATCTAAGTTCTGTTTTCACTTGACAGCCTGTGCGCCTCCTCATTTCCTCTCCTGGGGATACAGTGTGTCCTTTTCAGTTGCTCTGCTGTTCACCCCTGCCCCTTGTTTCTTTTAAAAATTTGTAAGGGGGAGAAAGCATTCCTGAAATAGTCTTTCCTAAATGTCGGAGTCTTGGTAATGTACTTGTATTAATTTTTTAGTAATTGTTCCCTTAGGGATTTCACCACTGTGAAATGTGTTCCTGGTGGAATGGAAAAGACAGACACAAATAGGAACTCGTGTGTGTGTTGATAGGTGTGCCTGTATTTATGTGGACACACATGAGTTCGTATTTGTGTTTGTGTGTGCACATATATGTCAGTATGTATGAATACATGTTGTGGCTCTCCCACGTCAGGAATTGCGCTACTTCTAATATACTCTGCAGAAACAGCTCAGTAGTACTGACCGCCCCCACTTTGCCTGTCTCTGATTAGCTCCCTTTCAGAGTTGGCCATCAGGGCCTCAGACTGTAGGCATAGGAGGGGGACCCTTTAATCTGCTCTGGTACCGACAGGCTGCCATCAAAGTTGAAACCATTCATGAAGATAATGTAAGCTGAGCTGGTTGTGTGGGCTCTCCCGCTGCTACCTGGATGAGATAGAGACAGGCCAAATGGCTGTCAGTCTCTAAAACCATTCTATTTATCAAAAAAGGCGTATGCGTGGAGCAAGGTGGTAGAACTCCAAACATTGATGGTACATGTAAATTCAGACTGGACTGAAACGGCAGCTTTAGGAAGGAGCCAATAAGTATTAAATCAAAAGATTCACTGGGTTCAAATCAAGGGCAGGATTTATAAAATGAACACTTGAAAGTGCACATTAGAATTCAAAGCAGGTATTTGTAATTGAAGTACTATGCTTATTTTATTTTCATAAACCTAAGGTCTGGCTTTGAAGCTGGCTCCAGGGTATATCCATCAGCACCAAGCCTGGGAGATTTGCCTGCTAAATCAAATGTGTGATGAAAAGCAAAGGACAAATACGACACAGGCTTGCCAAGTGCAAACACCCGGGGCTGCACCATCAAGTGCTTAGCTCAATGTCGCTCGATGTAGAAAAATGCACGCTGTGATGCCGTGCGTGGTGGAGGGCTCTTCCTGTTCTCCAACCAGAGGACAAAGCTGCAGAGAAAAAGATAACCAGGAAGATGAATGCTTCCTCGCAGTGTAATTTTCTAAAACTCAAAGTCACATGGATGAAAAATGGGCTTTATTGAAATTGCTTGGCTGGAAACAAGCATGAAATTGTACAAGATTCTTAAAGGTGCCAAAATGGGAGCAAAACCCCAGTAATACAGAAGGACGAATAATGCCAATGCCATCACAGTGGCCCTTGCCATGGATGCCCTTGGAAATGCTGTAAAAAGGTTGGTCAGTTGTCCCTGCAGATGTTCATTCTGGTGCTTCAATCTCTCCTTTCTAAGCCATATTATAATTCTTCCTCGCCTTCCTCCTTCCTGGTTAACAACAGGAAGCCCCTTTCCAAGGAATGCTGACTTCAGGAATGATCAATCGAGCACAGGCTTGTACAAGTGTAAGATCTGTATTAATTCCAAGGTGTCTGACTTTGGTGTTACTTTTTTTATTTTGGAACAAATGTCTATCTTCTTCAATCAGGTGGATAGAACATCTTTACTGCACTTTGGTGTAGGAAGAGTAGGCTTGATGGAGACCTTCTGTTCGCACCCCAACCTTTGAACACTACAGGGCATTTAAAGAATGATAAATAGGAACTCTTCAGGTATTTTGAGTTTAGGATCTTGTTTAAAAGCATCCCCCTTGGCTTGTTTTGATGATAGTTTTAATTTTCAAATCAGAGTTACTTCACTGACTTTAAAAGTCATCAAATAAAATTGAAAACGCAGATGCAAATCATTGGAAAAGATGATGCAATCAGTTACATCCCAGGCTTGGAACTTTTTTTTTTTTTTAAAACATAAAAGTACAAAAACATATTGACAAACAGACACCAATTATCATAAAAAATAGTACAATCACAACTAATCTATAGACAAGGTGATATGGTCTCAACAGTGGTTATTGCTTTATCCATTGATATCTTCGAATTGTAAATGTGTGAACCCATATACAGACATGCAAATTTAGTCAGACAGTTAATCCTCTCAACAA